>JABUQX010089017.1:5000-12500 GCA_015478945.1 Trachelipus rathkii | reverse complement strand
ACAGGAAAACACACTCACCTCTACTTATAAACAACTCCTAGAACAACTCTAACCAGCATGGTTCCCAGCACTCAAAATCGAACACAAATAAATTAAAATTTCTCAAAATATGGGCCCTCAGAATTATCACAGGCTGCACAAAAAACCACCCCATATCCAACATTTTAACGATGAACCTCCATCTCCCATCTCCAAACTTTGGAGATGGAACGCGGTGGGTACTCAATTCTATCAGAAAAACACGTAATCCATCCCAACCTTGTCACCAAATTCTCTTCCAATCCCCCTCGACAAAGACTAAATCCCCCCCTTCTTCGCCAGCTCAATTCTATTACAACACATCTCCTCCCCCTCCCAATAGTTCATGGATTACACGATATCCACACACATTAACCAACACATACCTTCAAACCCGCCCAAATAACAATTACTAAACACCCCTGCAGCAAAACTCTCCCCCGAGAAGAACGACTGTCAGAAGAGCCCAAAACTCGACTCGTCGGAGCAGACTCATGTCACCACCCAGGGCTCGTGCATTATAAATACAGATTCAAACTAAACAACGTCACCCCCCCCCCCCACTTGTGCACTAGATGTCACAATGCCCAAGAGAACACAATAGAGCACCTCCTGAGGTGCCCTGATCCTCGCACGCCCCTGCGCCTGATTTCTCTATAACTTCTTCCCTCGACTGTGGAACCGCCAGAAGTGGCAGCCGGGCTTCGGAAGCAGGTGTTAGCTCCAATTAAGGGGCCAGGGGCAGAAGTATAGTAAGTATGAATGTAATAAATTAGCCTGAGGAGGGTATATTCTTGGAGAAGGAACCAAAAGTTCTGAAAATCTGTTAATCCTCGATCTCATTGTCACCAATGAGGTGTTATTTCTATAAAAAATATCAATTATCATCAATTACTGTTATATGGATACCCAATTAAAGCATGAACATTAAGCCATGAATAGGTATTTTAATCTTTCACTACTTAAGGCTTTCTGCTGATTATCTTCGGAGGTTATTTGTGCTTATGGCATCATACTGCAATAGTGGCAGCGTTACTAAATTTAACCCTGAAAAACTTTTCCTTAAATTTGTACTTTATCTAGAAGTTGTAAATAATTAGTATATGTTGGGAAAACTTCATGTTAGAGGTAGCATATAAATAAATAAAATCCTAAAAAAGATCACCCCTACAACGTTCATTCCTCATTTTATCTATTCTTTTCACACCTAACACACCCCTAAGATTGTCCATCTGAACTAGGGTTGGCTGATAGTACCAGAATTTTGCACACTGTCACCTGGTAAGCACACCTTGCACTGCACCATCTTGTTTCAACTGCTGCAATGTTGCTCTGCCACCACACACGCACCTCTCCTCACTAGTTCTACTAACATCACATTGCACCAAAATTAGAGCACATGCACCACATCTTGTGGCCCGTACTGGCCAACCTCTGAACACATGTATGTAATATTATAAACTTTATTCCACACCATAGTTTCACTAACTATAAATTAACACTGGTAACAACATACCCTCATGCAGAACCCTAGCACACTCAAGACTTATTGCCTTTGCATTCTCCAAGGATTGAATTGCTCCAGCCACTTTCCTACCATTCGACAATTCCTTAAGGAGTTAGGAATCATTCCTTTGTCATCACATTATACCCCATATCCTATAATATTTAAACTCGGACACTCTGTGTTTCAGTTGCTCACCATCTCTCATAACTTCACACTTCAGACTCTCCTCACTTACTACCATCACTACTCTTATCTATATTTACTTTCAAACCCCTCTACCAATCCTCAAACTTTCTTCAGATTCACCAAACAAAACCAAATAATCTGCATACAATAAGCAGGGCACCCTCCACCCTTTTCCATTCTCCATCAGTAACACCTTCCCCTATCATTCTTACCACCAATTCTTTTATCACCTCATCCATATGCAAATTATTTATATTATTAAACCATTCACTTTCAACTTGTTATTTCTTACACACCGCTTCACTATTAACATAGATTACTTTTGATTCCATCATAAGCCTTACCACCAACACCTGCCACAGAGCTTCCCTAATAATCCTATCAATGCCTGTTGCAGGTCCATAAAACTAAATACAATTTATTCGTCTCTCATTTTCTCAATCATTTGTTTCAATGTGAAAATTTGATCTTTACTTCCTGTACCTCTTCTAAATGCATCTTGGTCTTTGCCAATCAGTCCCTCAGTCACTCGATGCACTTTTCTAGTCCAAAAGTCTACCATCATATATCTTCCCGTTCAACACTCTGTAACTATATCCTCCATATAGCTCTAAGATCCCCTTATCTCTCCTTACCTTAGTATAAGTGTGGATACTATTACTGCTCCTTGGAAATATTTGATGCAATTTATTGTATTGCTCTACTCAGGATTTGTAATAAATGGTATTGTGAACTTAATATTTATAGGCTCTCCATAAAGCTTAGGATTTGACTCTGAGGGATATAAATCATAATAGGCTAATATTCACTTGTTATTTTGTGTGTATTGAATTGGTAGATTAGTAAGATTCTCCATTTTTAATTTTAGGTTTTTAAATAAAATATTTTGTTTTACATGTCTTAATATTGATATTATTAATATTGATTACATTTTTATTTTTTTTTCTTCCCAAGACTTCTTTCAAGCTACCAGCGATGTACCTTGTTGACTATTCTTGTTAAAAATATGTTGTAATGATTATGAGCAAACTGTTTGGAATGCTATAGCTAGCATTTTTGCAGGCGTTTTCTCCAAGCGGTTTGCTTTTATAGTTTTGAAGTTTTGATGGAAATTTTTTGCCGGCATAATAATAACCTTGGCATCATAGTCTATTTTTACGCCTTAATAATTATTAATGTTGACATTAATAATTGATTATTATTTTTAGTATATTCATTATTATTATATTATTATTATATTATATTATATTTATTATTTTATTATTTTATTATTATTATTATTATTATTATTATTATTTACACAAGGTGGATGAGGAAAACGTAGAAAGAAGATGTATGATGCGATCAAACTTGGAACGAAGTGTTTCCAAAGTCCAGATTATTCTTACTAGACACAAATATCGTGAAATTAGATCTGCTGGCCTATGACATCTCAGCCTAGGATTATCACACAACCTACATCCCCTTCCTGCTCATGTTACTACTCCAACAATACATGTTAATCCCAAATTTAAGGTATGTTACAAAATACAAATTATGTACTATTTAATAAATAATATTACAAAAAAAAAAAAAAATTTGTTAATTTCATATATTGCAGCCTATATTATTTTGTCCAAATTTGGGATGATCAGTGATTGCCTGAATGAACCATATCTGAACTGAATTATCATTAAATTGTTGTTTAGTAGACTCCAAAAATCGCTTGTATATAATCATAAAAAGCATATTAGAGAATTAACGAAATAAGTATAATTTTTACTAATGTAGCTAAATACAGAAAAAAAGATATCCAAACTGTATTATACCTATGCGAAGGAATAAAAGACGTAATTCATCTAGGTGGTTATATAATAATTTTATCAGGAAATTCATTAAATGGAAATATCAGAACACTGAGGAGAAAATATATAGATTTTTATTTGACATCCCATAAATCGTTAATATTTAATTATAAATGATCTATAACCTCTCATACTCGAAAAAAATACAATATGACACAAAATGTTAATTCATATGTAAAATATATTATCTAGTGTAAAATTACAAGTATTTTCTCTATATATTTATAAAAATATTAATCTAGAAGAATTAATTTATTTTGCATATAAATTTAAGTTTTGAAAATATAACACACTTAATAAATTGGAAAATCTTTTTAACCAAACCTACCAAAACTGACCCCACTCTTTGGAATTTTAATTAAAGAAAAAAAAAAAGAAATAGGTATTTTGTTATTTTTGTATTAGCAAAAGAAATCGGTCCTCAAAACTTGATAAATCTTTAATAACTAAATTGTTAAAGTTTATCAAAGAAAAACAAAATATATTTATTTTTATTTTTCAAACTTTTAGATTTACGAAAAAAAAATGTTTAGGTCTATATTAAAAATTTTGTTAAAGTAGATAAAGTTCTTCACAACATAGTAACATTTACCAAAAACTTATCATAACCATTTCTAATATTTCAATTCACATAATATATATATATACGGTAGTAAATATCTTCACAATACACGTAATATAATTAATAAAAACTAATATATGATAATATAATATATAAAATTATAATATAAATAAAAATAATAATAAATATATAAATATATTATATAGTATATAGAATATAATATAGGTAAATAATAATATATAACTAAATAATATTATATAATAATAAATAATAATATAGTAAATAAAATAAATATCAGCTTTACAAATTTAAGTAAAATAATCTTTAAGAAGGTTGCTTCAATCACATTATACTAACTTCGCATTTAATTTTACTTTATTATTGTCATGTAAAATATGACTTCTAGCTTTGAAAGAATCCATTTAAAAAAAATGAAAATATTTAAGGATACCAGATTAAGTAATGTAACATTACAGTATTTCAAATTAGCAAAGTTGCCCATTAAAAAAAAAATTACAAAATATAGTTTTTTTTTTTTTTTTTTATGATTAAAATTTGGAATTGATAGGGACCCAATTAACTATATAAGCTAGTTATACAATAATAAGTTTCCTTTGATTAAAGATATGGCACAATAAAAATCTGAATATCTCGTACTTAAACGAAATCCTTATCACTACCCTTAACATAGTTTTATGACCTCAAAACCAAAAGCCCAAAATCAAAAACATAAATGCAATGATGTTATACGGACATCAAACAGTTCGGTAGATAAAATTAAAAAAACCAAAAAAAAAAAAACAAAAAAAAAAAAAAAGAAAAAAAAAAAGATATATATCAACAAAAAATATATTACATCACAACTTTTTTACAATACTCAAATCTCAACAATTACCAAAGGTTAATATGATAATTAATAATTTAGAAGCTCATGGAGAGGTCACGAGAAAAATAAATACACAGATTGTAAAAAAAAAAAAGAAAAAAATATAGTATGTATATAATGCAGATGTAGCTATATATATTTATATTTTCTGAGTTCCACATAGGTTTGGAATGTTGAGACTATAAGTGTACTGATTATTTTTTTATGTAAAAAGACAAACAATTTGAATATCCAAAATATTAATAATAAATATAATATATATATAATAATATATATAATATTAAAAGGAATATAAATAATAATAAATAACTACTAAATAACATATTTTTATAATAAATATATCAAGTAAATATAATATAAATATATTAAATAATATAAAATATATAATATATATAAATATGATATAAACTACATTATAAATAAATAAATATATAAATAATAGAACTATATATAGAAAAAAATACCGTAAACTTTAGTTGGTGAGGTCACTGGGACAAGTCTCCATGCCGATAGGGATTAACTGATACATTGAAGTTATATCGACTCTTTCATCTATATAATAGAATATTGAATTAATAAATTATAATTAATTAATTATTTATTATTAATTAATTTCTAAAATCCACGTGGGCTTGAACCACCGTGTGTGTGTGTGTGAAAAACAATAAGTGGAAAAATAAAGATAAAAGTCGCAGTATAAATAAAAAAAAGAAGAAATTGAAACTCTCTGTAACGGAATATTCTGTTGCTATCCAAATTTCAAACGAGAGCATTTTAGTCCCAGAACTTTAGCCTAACACTTTTGAAAAAAAAAAAAATTGTTGAGAAAATGAGAAAGTGAAGAAAGACACTTGTTCAATAATGATAAAAAGATTGATGAATGTGCGAGAATTTTTAAAACGTTTTTCCTCAAAATATATTTCCTATTAGTAATGAGAAAAATGAACAAAATAAATTTTAATTACTGGATATATGGAGGAGACTGGAAAGGAGAATAATGTTTGGGCTAGTACTGCTAAATATTTAGGAAAATTTAGCTTTGTTCACTTCCAACACCAAATTATAGGAATTCTATCTTTTCACAGATGTAGGAAATTGATGTTTTCTTGGTTAAAAAAAATTTTAATTTCTTTAAGAATTTCAAACCTTTTTGAATAAGAAGTGACCACTGATTTTCTTTGTTCCGTTAAATATACAACTACTGGGACATCCGCCGGTCACTAAATTCCAGCTCTTCTTTATACAAACTAATAATAAAAAAGCTAAGTAACTTAAACAAATTAGTCTATATTACCTCAACTATATTTCCCTTTTAAACAATTAATCATACTGGGGACTCCTTGAAAATAATTTTGATAGAGGATAAACCTGGAAATAAACTAAACAGTTTATTGATAACGATAATAGGCTCGTTATCCTAGAAAATAGAACCGCTCATCTCGCGCTGAAACCTTTTCAGATGTACTGCGCTGACTACTATGTAATCAACTCTATTCCTATCTTCACGATTATTTTGCAATACTCTTCTTCAAAGCATCCCGATTTTCTTACTCAATTCTCTTATTCTTGAATAGAAAATAAAGGTTAGCTATCTCGGGCCTCTACTACGAAGGTATAATTCTAAACCATTATTCTTCGTTCTGACATGATTATGATCTGAATAACCTTTCTCCTTCCTTTTTATTCATAAATCTAAAACTCTGAATCAGCCTTCTGATCAGCATTCTTCTTTAATTCTCTGCCTGTAATCCTCAAGTTTCCCAGAGAAGATAAGGCTGGACGAAGCTCCAAATATGTAGAAATTCAGAAAAAATTAAATTAGAAATAGAAATAATTGATTTTGCTTATAGTTAAATCGATAACCAAGATAGAGCCCAAGACTGGAATTGCCAAAAAATAACTCTTAGAAATGTGTTGGATACTCAGAGTAGCCAAAATATAATAAAGGCAGTCAAAGCTTAAATGAAACATATTAAGATGATAAAAAATAAGTTAAACTCTATAATAATAACTTGCAAGAGTACTTATCTAATCAACCATATCAATCTTTCTAAGAATCAAAATATGTGCTATCTCCACCTTGTATTAAGCAGTAACTTGATATTGAGCATTAAGTGGAGAACTAAAATAGACAAAAGATAGAAATAGAAGAAAGAAGAATCGCCAAGTCTCTTGTATATCAATTTTAACAAGTTTATTACAGCTTTAATAGCTATTAACACAAATAATGAGGTGGAAATTACTCTACAGATTTCTTTAATCAGAACAAAAGGTAAAAGGTAAAGGTAAGAAAGGTAAAAAAATCATAGTGTGAATCGGGTAGAAAATTGTCTAAAATCATATATTTTATAACCTTTACGTGACGTATTTAGGTCGGTAAAATTGAAAAGGCAGATATCAGGACATGTGGAATCTCTTAAATAGGATTCGCGTTATAAAAAAATATCCAGTTAGATTCAACTGTGAAGTGGGAAAAAAGTTACAAGCCTTACAATTT
>JABUQX010089016.1:0-52599 GCA_015478945.1 Trachelipus rathkii | reverse complement strand
ATATATATACATAATAAAATAAAATAAATGAAAGATATGTATATATATTATATACTATATATATATATTAGTTAAATAGTTTAATTTTAGTTAATCTTTTTTCTTTTCCTTTTTCTTTTTTTTTTTTTTTTTTTTTCGGGAGGGGAGTTTAAAACAAATTTATCACTTGTACAAAAAAGTTTTTAAAAATATTTTTTCTGAAAAAAAAAACACGATAATTTTGATAAACCTTTACCCTGCGATCACGAATATGATAAACGGTTTTTGAAGTAGATCAAGATTTATAGAAGAAAAGCATCCTATGTTAGGGCTAGGTTTATGGAACAACATAGAGGTTAAGTCTAACATTAAAGCCCAGTTAAGATAAGTTTTTGATTGTTTCGTAGTGTTCCATCTAACAAAACCAAGAAAAGCTTAACATAACCTTAATAACTAGACACTCTACTGCCATCAATTCCTGCTAACCTACTCCTACTCCTACTCCTAACCTACTATGGACCTGTTGACATTGCTGTTAACGTAGACCTAACCTTATATATGGATCTATATTGCCATAAACAGATTGGCACCCTTATAACATGGATGGATTTTTTCTATTATGTTGATCAAATTCAATAAACCTGTTATCATAGTCTCATCAGAGATTAATTGTTAATATAATATATATATATATTAGAATATAATAATAAAATAAGATATAATAATAAGAATATAATATAATAAGAGATATATAGATATATTATATAATATTTAATAGATATATTATATAGATATAATATATATATATATATATATATTAATATAATAATATATATTATAATTTGATGTGTATATTTTTCCCACTATTCGTTTATGCACTGTGGGATTATTTAATACTTTGTGGTGTTACAACTTTTTTTTTTTTTTTTTTTAACTTTTTTTCAATAGTCAAGATGTGTCATTTATATTTATTCATTACTAACACAATTAAATTTATAAGTTGATTTAGCTGCACTGATTTTATAAAAATTGTGTTAGGCGTGAGGTTACATGCCTACTGTGATACCATAATAGATAAATATAATATATATTTATATATTAATATATATGATAGATATATATTATATATATATATAATATATATATATATATATTATAATATATTTATATATTATATATATTATGTTCATTTTTATCATTGATTAATACTGTTTCTACTAGATAATAATTAAAATAAAAAATAGATGTAATAATAATAATTAATATAAATAATAATAATTAATATATAAAATTAATAATTAAATTACATAATAATTAAATCAATGTATTTATAATAGCCGATAATTTAATAACTTATTATTTGATCGAAGTGTTACATTATAATAACGATTAATCTTAAATGCAGACTCTTCTAATTAGGTAAATGATTTTTATAAAAAAAGGATTATGAAATAGGATTCTTTTCTATATCATTTTACGACAACTGTATAATCTTTTTTTTTTTCTTTTTTATCCAATATAATATAAATTTTTTAGTTGGTAGAAAAATAAATGTAATAGATTTGTATATATAAGATATATATAATACTATATATATAAGAGAATATAATATAATATATATATATATAATAATATATATATTATATAATATATATATAGCAGAGAAGTAGAGAGAGAAGGGCATATAGGGAGCTAGCAACATAGGCTCATCACAATTTACTTTATCTGCCTTGTAGAACTTCTGGTAAACCAAACATTGGAATCTATGGATAGCCTGTAAACACGCAGTTCTGGAGAACTCTGTAAGCGAATAACGAAGTTTATGAGGATTTCATAAATAGAAGAAGATGCTAGTTCCACTGAATAGAGGTGAAGCACTACCTAACCTAAGAAAGTGGAGTATAAACAAGACTTATAGATGCACAGAAACGCGATACTCAACTGCGCGAAGAGAATAGTTTCTAATAGAGTAATGTGTTCATGGATCAGATGATTTCATAGCCCAGAAGGAAGAGATACGTCTAACTTGATTAGGCGAAACCCTACCTGGAAATGGTTATAGATAATATAATAGATAATATAGATATATATATATTATATTAATATTATAATATATACTAATAATATTTATTAAATATATATATAAATAATGTATTACTGCCCTTATATAAGCATCTTACCATTTGCTTACTCGTTTTATACATTTCTTTTAATAAAATGAAATAAAATAGATAATACCAAGTAATGTGGTAGTAAAACTTTCATAGTATCTAATTATGTATAATATAAAAAATCCCGAAGATATACAAATTATAATATAATATAGAGTTAATTTAATATTAATACATTGAAATTAATGGATGGGTATAGTTGAATGGAACTCAATGATGTGTAGTGAGACAGCGTATAATTGCAGTGGTATAGAGAGAGAGTACGTATTAGACTGACATAGATCAGAGAAGTTGTACTCATGATTTTTGCACCAGTTCGTAGGAGAGAGATTTAACACGAAAAACAGTGATAATAAATGTGAAAGAGAAACGCACTCGAGTAAATCAACAGTAGCACATAATTAGGAGAGAACATGGAAGATATTTGGGAAAGAGAGAGAATGCCTCACACTGACCTATATAGAGATAGAGATAGGAGAGAGAGAGTAGATAGATGAGAGTGAATGAAATAGAGTATATATATATATATATAGAGTAAGATATATAAGAGGAGATGAAGAGATAGATAGAAAGAGAATATAATAAGTAGAGATGGATTTGTTATCGATAAAAACGATGGTATCCACGGTTGTATTATAATTATCGACATAAGTACTTAAGAAATAACGGGTGAGTATAAATTTAATTATATGATTTAATATATAGATATATTTATATATATATCCAGTGCGTTAAGTTATAAGGGATAGCTGTAAGTCCTTTATTTATTTAATTACATGTTTGGCAGAACAATAATTAAAATTAATGTAAAAAATAAAAAATTATAGATAAAAGTTAATAAATAATATATATATTAATTAATTTATTAAAATAATTATAGGATACATGATAAAAATTTAATATTAAAGTAAAAATATTAAAGAATAATTATAATAACACTAAAAATGAAGAAAATATTATATATTATAATATACCTTTTTACTTTACTTTTACCAAACACAGCGAGCGGTACAGTAATTGTTTTTGCACATCTACTCAATTACTAAATACACCAAACCAAAAATAGTACCCTAAACTGAAGTACTATCTCTAACGTCTATCTCAAGAAATAAAGATCCATGCACAATCCCACAACATAAAACAATCAAGATAACAATGCACACCGATATTACTTTAACTGCTATACAAACTTTCACGCTCACACCACAAAGTCATAATTCACACCATCCGCTATACTCATACTAAAAGATATATACTAGGGCAAATAATTACAAAATCAGCTTTGTCTTTATAATACAACTCTAGTACTTTTGCCGAACAAAGCACAAGATACGCTCATATCTCGAGTGACACAAAAACACCATAAATCTTATTAAAACTCATCTCACTAGTCATTATTAATTATTTTTGACTTGCATAAATTCTCATAATAAGACTATCATACCATACAGCCGAAGTGAGTAACAATCCATCTCTATTTACCATTTCTCGTTCAAATATAATTACACAATAAGCGCCACGAATATTTAAAATTACAATTTGCCCCTATAGCTATGAAATACAGCTTTTAACAATGAATACTTCTACTATAACATATAACGTTATATATAAAAAAACAATCTCAAACCTCCAATCACTATGCAGAAGTCTCTCACACGCAACAATACTCACGACCTAGAGTGTAAATACTAATAGAGAAAGAAGTGCATTAATAAGACTCATGTACAAGTAAGTATCTCACTCTCTCTAATAAATTGAAACGCAAGATGAATATCACAGTAGACGGAAATAAAAATAAACTCAACAAAAAATGTCAATAGTACGATAACAAATGTAATAATTAAATAATAATAATTTAATATTATAAATAAATGAATATGACAGTAACGAACTATAATAAACAACAAAGAAATGTAATATTATAATCTATAAGTAGAAAATTTGTCGTTTTAATGATAATAAAATTGTATCAATAGCTGTATGTTACATAGAATTTACATCCCATGAAATTCAGGATTCATTGTATAATAATAAATATATATATTAAATATACTAGAATATAATATATTAATTATATAAAATAAATTATATGTATAATATATATATATAATAATATAATAGATATTTATACATACCAACACAAGTATGATATGTAATATATATATAGATATATTAGATATATATAATTTAATATATATATTATATATTATAATATACTACAAAAGAGTTGGAAACCCCTATGAGAGAAATTTAATTTTATATATATTAGTTACATTTTTTTTATATATCTTGACACTTTTAATAGTTTTTATGTTGTCTTTGCAAAAGAATGTAAATGTAATCATATAGATAATTAATATAGAAATATTATCATACTATATATATATATTATATATATAGATATATAGATATAAATATATAAATATATAGATAAATATTAATATATATATATATATAAATTTATATAGATATATAATATATATTATATATACATATAATATTAATATTAATCTAAGAGTATATAATAAAATCAAAAAGTATTATAATATACATTTTTAACCAAATATAATATATTATTGTTAATAATATGAATAATATAACTAGAACATAAACTTTTATTATTTATTTTAACCAAATATATATTATATTTACATTTAACAATAATATTTATGTCATTTAATATAAGAGTTTTTAACCAATATATATAAAATGAACAAATAAGATATACACAAGAGAGAATATTTATATTTATATTCAGAGTATAGTTTCGCAAAATTAATATTATATATATAATATATATATTATGTTTACTTGATAAAAGAGTAACCATACTCCTGAGATAAAGATATTATTTTGTTAAGTCAAATCGTCATAGCATAATATGTAAGTAAAAAAATGATCGGAGATCCTGACGTCGATCTGTGCCATTGCCGAAAGTAGATGATATATAATTATAATATATATATAGTATAGTATGCTACCACATACATAATTTGAATACAAATAGAACGGGCCTCATCTTTCGATATAGGATTCAATTCTTAATTTTTTTGGTCGTTACTTATTAATAGTTGCTTTCTGACTAAATATTGCGTTTGAATTTCAATTAAAAACATGATAGTCTTTGGCCTTTTCTTACTTCATTCTAGATATGAGACATATTTACACATATATAAAATGAAACTCCATTTAAACTATAAAACGTCGTATAAAACAGTTTGTATTCATACGTTACTTCATAACAAACGAGACACAGAGGAATGCTCTATATCTCACCTCTCTGATGGGTTTCCTTGGGTTCAGTGATGGTTCCTGATAGGAATTCTCCTCTGTGGCTATACTCGAGGTCGCTTTGAGAATAGCCCCAAAGGATTGAGATACTGGGGTAGGTATAAGGTTAATATAGATTATTGAGTCTATGAGAATTAAGTCTACGTAACTCAAGTCAGTGCGTGTAGTGTGAGTAAACAGATTCCACGAACCTCAGCACATAAGTTCTTCTTTCTATACTTAAGATCTCGGTATAGGTTTGATGGAGGGTAGTAAGTAGCTCTATCTACTTACATCTTAGCTGGAACCTAGAGTAAAGATTTCTTCAATAGCGATAGAATATACTCATAAGGTACATCATCTTTAGAGGAAAGATAGTTTTATTAGAAGTAGACTCGATAAACTAATACAACTGATTATTTAACTTTGGTAAGCTGACTAATAACATGTCGCTAGCCGATACAGATATATATACCTACAGAGAGAGATAGAAGTTTGAGAATTAGATCCGCATTATTGACGTTCTGCGAGTCAGAGATTTGACACCCCATACTGTGAATTTAGGGGGAGCGTTGAAAGCGATGATTGTTAGTAATGGTAACTTCATATTGTAGGGTTATCGTGATAGAGGTCAGCTCAGGAAGACATATTGTCTTTAGAGTTCATTACCTTATCCTATATCAATAATGAAGTATGGCTTAATCTGGAGAAAGCCCACAATGTGAGAGGTTATAATTTGAGACAGTTCTAGGATGTCTACGGAATTATTCTCTAGTAAATTGAATTACTCCATAAGCTTATTCTCTGCTTGTTATATAATATATATATATAATATATTATTATAATAAAGTAGATATTAATATATATATGATTGAAAATTAGATATATTAATAGTTAAATATATATATATATGTATAGTATGTAATAATATATATATATTTTTTTTAATATATATATATATTATATTAATTAATGATATATAATATATGTATTATTATATAATATAATATATAAAGATATAATATATATATATATTATATATATATTTAATTATATAATATAAGAGTTTGAGCTTTATAGTTTATTGTCTGTAGTAGGGTAGGTCACTATATATTGCTTTTACATAGTACTCTTACCTGCAAAGTTTACGGGATATACTGAGGGACTGACTTGCGCTTGATACCAAGAAGCGTACATATGTAGTATTGACTGAACTGATTCTCTCATAGTGACATCTCGACCAGTCACTCTGATGTTACACGCTTCCTCATTAGTATTTATCACGTAGGCGTACGTAGTCCTCATACACTAGGTTCACTGCTTCTGCAAAGTCGGCTGGACAACCCAGTACTGAAATTACTGCTTTAGAAATAGGTGAATGAGCTCCCTTTCTCACAATTTTATATAATTATAGATGTCATAAGATCGTAAAAAAATAAGTCTCCAAAGTATAGAGATTAATTGTTATATATTAATCATAAAGTACTACTTGTCTTATATAGTTATAGTAATGTGTGTTATTAATTAGGTACTCAGATAGATATATCCTTTATATGCTCTAGATCTAACCCATTGAGCTACTTATAGTTTTGTTTCACAAAGTGAGCGTTGTTATCTGCTACATTAAATTTGTTACCTGCAAAATAGTACAGATTATATTAATATGAGTGATTATAGGAATAACTAGGGAGATTGACTTAACCAAAGAAAAAGTGAAAGGTGAAGGCGTGCACAATCATATTTATGATATTCTTCTATAGTCATAGATTTTTTTTTTATGTAAGCTACACTAGTTTTTAATTCTAAAGAAATGAAATATAATACATAACATTATACCAAGATGCTATCAACGAAGTTACACATATTTTGGACAAAACCTCAGAATTAATGCTATTAATTATTAATTTAATTATACCGTTAATTTATCGTGTTAAAATTATATTAATCATACTTACCATCACTTACAAATATCTAATCTTTTTTTTCATTAATATATTATAATATTAATAAAATTGTAATTAAAAACCAATATCCACGGTCACTGCAAATAATATCAATCTTCCTTTTTCAACACCACAATCTTAAAACTCTTAATTATAATGGTTTTTCTCCTGCAGTTCCAACCTGCCTTAAACTTATCTTCTGAAACTTAAATTCCACCCAATTTTCAGATATTTTTGCATCCAAGGGTAAATGATTATTAGATTAATAAAATGTCTCATTTGAATTATGTTGCTTTTTTCTTTTTGCAGTTTTACAATGCTGGGGATGCATAGTTGAGAGTGGATCTTATAAACATTTTATATGCTGTATCGAGAGTAGCTAATTTAATATCCTGTTTTTTGACCTGGTCACGAATCATTCTATTCCTTTTCCACTGAAAAGCGTCGATTGCTTAATTCAATATTGTTATACAATGTAAATATATCCTTTGCACAGTAAAGAAATAATGAAAATTATTTAAATATACTATTAAGTAATTGCTTAAAATGACGATGTGATTATTATAGATAAAAGTAAATATTAAGTGAATAGGTAGCGGACTTTAATAACCTTAATGTATTAAGTGAGTAATAATGTTACCTCATATCCAATAAAACCACATTTATTATTACTCAATGAAGTTAATTTATTGTTGTTTTAGTCACGTTGTTCAAAGAATTCAGTCTGAGAATTTGAAGGTCCCCGTAACACAAGTGAGAATATAACTCAAGATCTTTTTCTTCCGACCTAAGTGTAACTATATATAACTTTACATATATATGACTTATATATATACTAGTATATTATTATATAATGATGGTAATATTACACACTACTACTAACACCAGCACACCTATATCAACTATAACACAATACAATAATATAACACACATAACACATATATTAATATATAATTAATTACTAGTACTAATATATATAATTATTGATTCAATGAGTAATCTTCCTTTATTATTGCAACTAAAAATAATTTAGAAGCAAGCTTAATATTTATTGTTTATCACATACTCATATTGGTTGGGATTACGGGCAAAGTTCATTGAAACGTATAAAAGTATACATGGCAATCGATAATATATTTTAAATTTGGTATAATAGATAATTATAGTATTATATAATATATATATTATTATAAATATATTTATATATAGATAGATATACTATAATATATATTAAGTATATATATGTATATTTAATATATATTAATTATATATAATATTATAGATAATATATACTATATTAATATATTATAAGAATATTATATTAATAATTATATATAATATACATTGGGACGTTAGGCAGTGCAGGTGCACTGTGCCCCCCCCTAAAGCTTATTGAGTCACGAATATGAAAAAATAACTGATACTAATGGGGTTTCACAGTACGATCAGTTAAGGAAAGTATGAAAATAATTGTAAAATAAAGAACATCATGCGAGAGAGAAGGAAGGTTAGTAAAATTGACTAATTACAATAGTATAGTATAAATATACTTTTCTATATATATTATATAAGTATATATCAAAATATATATATATAATGATATATAAATAATATATATATATTATATATATTAATTTAAATTTACAATTACAATATTTAAGATTAAAATAAATGATGATAAATTACGAGATAAACGGTAATAGTAATCCTTTCTTCCCTTTTATTGTTTCCTATCCATTTTATTATATTTCTAATTGGGGCGAAGAAATTTTAATATTAAAAGAGAGATTTTATCTAGAGTTTATTTATTTACAGAGCGATTAATATAAATAATAAAGTTATTAAAAGTTCAAAAGATTGAATTAAAGTAAATTTAAAAGTTAAAGAAAACAATAAGTAATGCGGATTAAAATGGTTTTATTTATAGTTAATAACACATTTTATATGTTAATAGTCACTTGATTGTGATTATATATACTATTAGATTCGTTATAGAGATTGTCAATAATACATATTTATATCATAAAATAATATATATATTATATATATATAATTATTATTATATATGTATATATACTATATAATTAAATAAATAATATATATTATTAATGATTTCAATTAAAGATGACAAATTATAAGTAACATCACAGAATAAACAACTATATTGAGCTGTTATAACATCTATATTCTTCAGAACAGGATGTTTCACGTACTGCTATACTTCCTAGGGTATCGAAAGGCATGTGGCTGAGTACGTATTAAACTTCATCATTTAATTATAAATATATAGAAGAAAAGATATCTGTTATAATTCATGTATTTATAGACCTATAGATGTATATATATAGAAGGGATGAGAGATGAGGGAGAGAGATTTTAGTATTTACTATGATATATACAATATTTTGGGCATTTATAGAAAAAGGAAAAATATTTATAGTATAAATAATTTAAGTAATTAATAGGTGTTCTATAGTAAATTATATATTATTTGAAATATTATTTCAAAATTGTTTTAGTCAATATTAAACTGATCCTGCGAAGCACACCACAAGAAAAGATAGACTAAAACGTAAAATAAGTAACTAATTTGATAATTAGGTGGAAATATCAGATATGCACTATCACCATTTTAACATAAAAACTAACTTAAAATTATTAATATAATAAGTATGTATCTTGCATAAGGGCTTTCTAGTAGAATTATTTTCACAGTGTTTCTTTGTTTATAAAAGAGAGAAATTTTATGTGAAAATAGTAAAGTCCTTATTATAGCACAATGAAAGAAAATGTAAATATGTGTTATTGTTAGTATTGGTCCATTTCAGGTCTGACCCAATACGCGATAAGTCTACTATCGAGGGTAATTGATACTATTAATTTGGAATTATGCCTACTTTCAAATAAGTATTTAATCACCCAACCTGCGTCTTCATCTCTCGCTGAAAAGTGGATATCTGCGCTCCAGCGCACCTCTATCTAGAAAGAAATCAAGAAACTGAATATTGTTACTAACTTAATTCTTACTTACTCACTTCACTTTTTCACAATCTCTTCCCTCTTTTGAACTAAGAAGATAGGTTATGGCATATCTCTCAACTCTCCTCTCTCATTACCTGATTCTATCTAGATCTCTATCTCTGATTTCTTACTATCTTTACCTTCTCTTCTCTCCTCCTTTACTCTCTCTATTCTCGATATCTCATCTCACACACAATACACCCTTTATCTTATCTAAATTTTCCTACATCATATATGATCCTTATAACTCATAATCAATTTAATATTGTATAGTATGAAAGATAAATCCAACGATTTTACTACACGCCACGCACCCTAGATCAATGTCTAAGATTTTTGAAATTATTCATCATTTAACAACCTTCCGTGAGACAGACTGAAGCCACTTAACCCATACGAGAGAACAGCTTCAACATTCTTCCCATATCAGTATATCACTCACTCACCCAGGACCATTGCGAACTGGACCCTCACGCTTTGGTATTGAGTCAGAGGCCCTACACTGTAATATCCGCTATTATAGAATAAATATGTGATAATATTATAGTAAAAAAAAATATATAAAAATAATTATACCATAATACAAAATTATATATATAATATATATATATATATATATATATATAATATATATATATAATAGAATATTATATATATTATATAAAGATTGAATAAGTTATTGATATAGATTTATATATATATATAGTAATATATATACTATATATTAAAAGATATTAATATATGAATTATATATGAATAGATATATATATTATATATATATATATTTATATATATATAATATATAATATATATTATTAAAGATATATATATATATATATATTATTATATATATATATATTAATATTAGTATATATATTATATATATGTATATAATTAATATTATATTATATATATAATTTATATTAATATATATATATAAATAATATATTACATACTAGTATATAGTATATTATAATATATATAGATATATATATATATAATATTATTAATTATATATATATATATTATAATATATCACATAATAATAGGATATATATTATTATATAAGATTATATATTATAATATATTATAATTATATAATTTATAAGTATTTTAATTATATTTTATATTGAATAATAATAGTATATAATATATATATATAGATAATAATAATTATATATATTAATATATTAATACTTATTAATAGATAATATAGATACATACATATATACCACATTACACACACAGATATTACAGACAACAGTATAAAAACTAAGTATTGTATATATATTATATCGATATTATATCATTGATATAATATAGATATATATCATATATATTATATTATATATATAATATTATTAATATACTATATATTAATATATTAATATATATATATATATATATATATATATAATATAATTATAATAAATATATATATATATTGATTTAATAATATATACATATTATTATATATTATTATATATAGATATTATTATATTATTATTAGATATTATATTATATATATATTATATAATATTTAATATAAATATAATTATATATATATATATATATTAATATTATATATATATATATATTATAATATAATATATATAGTATATAAATATATATATATATTAATATATATATATGTTATAATTATACATAACATATATATTAATTAATATATATATTACATATTAACATATACACACTATATATATATATATATATATATATATATATATTAATATATAATTAATATATATATACTATAATATATATATATATTTAATAATATATATATAATTTTATAATATATATATATATAATAATATAATATATATAATATATATATAAAATAATATATAATATTATAATATATATATATATATATACAATATAATATATATATATATATCATATATATTATAATACATAACATATCATACATATATATATATATATTATATAATATATATATATCATTAATAATAATATTAGATATAATATTATATATATATATATTATATTAATATATTATATATATATTAATATATATTATAATAGTATATATAAGTATAATATAATAATATAATATATATAATTAATATATATATTATTATATATAATATATATATAATATTACTGTCATTTAACATTTAATACTGTTCTACCTAATATACAAATCAATAATATATTATCACTCATTATACGATTCCGGTGCTATTTCTCCTTTTCTTCCCCCTACAACTTATATATACCTAATATTATGCATTATATACTAATCAAATTTATACTTAATCATATTCCATCTACATATCACTATACATTTATATTATATATCATCATAAATAAAATTATATAATCATCATTATTACCACATTATCATTAACACTACTTATTATTATACTTATATTATTAATTATTATTATTATTATATTATTATAATTTATTATAGAATTATAGTATTATAATATATATAATTATTAATTAAATTAATTATATTATAATTATTATTATATTTATATTAAATTATTATTATTTAATTATATTGTAATATAAATTATTATTATAATATATTATATTTAATATATATATATAATTACAATATATAATTATAAATTAATATATATATATATATATAATATAATAATATTATATAATATATAAATATAATATTATTATATATTATATTATATAGTTATTATATTTATAATATAATATATAATATTATATATAATATTAATATATATATTATAATATATATATAATAGTATATAATTAATATATATTATATATATATTATGATTGGATAGAACAATGAGTGTCACGATTTTATGTTAGTGGTAAGATATGGAATGATGATGAGATTCTAAATATTATACTTAAAACATGGCAGAGTAGTGTTACTGAGGAGTTAAGAAAATGGGTGTGTGTAAGAAGCATTTAATATTTTCTTTAACTCGTCTATTGGATTTGCGTCAACAAGACTTGTAGTATTATAATGATTTATATATCGGATATACAAGACCACCTAATATAAGCCGAGGTTGTGAAATATAATTTCATAATGATAAGATGATATTGAGATTATAAGTTGATGTTTGTTGATAAGGTATATTTAATGTATTGTTCTTCATTTACCGATATGAACTCTTGCTCTTCATCGTACCTCACATCATCTCTGCGTCTCTACTCGTCATCATACGTTCGCACTTCTGCTTTCTCATCTATCTAATACGGATCTGAGGCATGCACGTTTTTCTCTTCATCGTGTTCTCTCTTCGGTTATTCTAATACTCAAGTAACAATGAATAGAAAGGTATGTAATCAGAAAGCCATATCTAACTATATTGTGCTGTTGAAGAACACTCAAATTTAAAGTTAATTTATTTAATATCATTAAACATTATTTAAATTAGCATTGGTTCCAATGAGGGAAAATGAAGAGGCTCAAGAAATGCTGTTATATATAATATATACTCGAGTATGTGTGATACATTCAGATCGTGGTGAATGGGCTTGAACAGAAAGAAAAGAAAAGTTGATTAACATTATGACACTCTACATAGGAAATTCAGGTAAAGAATATATATCGATATATCATCAAATATATATAGATATATTTAATGATATATCGATCAAATACATATGCATATACTTTTACCGATATATCGGTCAAATCTATATAATAAGGCCATTCAGACATGGATTAATTATTGGTTAGACTCTATAATATGAAATATCGTGTAAAAAGGAGGTAGTTTGTAAAGTAAACGTAGTAAGAGTTAAGTTATATGAGTATTGTTAGATTGTAAGTACAAGTCCATCTAGAGTTGAAAAGTTAGATAGATAAGAATAGAATAAGCTTCGTAGTGATAAGCAGACAGTATTAAGCAAGATGTGCTGGGCTTTGAGATAAATAATTTATAGGGCTCTCTCGAATTAGTACTATATGTTCACGAAAAGGGAAACGGATGATGCAGAGAGTGATGAGTAGAGAAAGTCCAACAATCTCCAAGAACGTGTATCTATGGAAGAACAGTTGTATAATTTTTTATAGTGGAATTTTTTAAGGTAATATAAGTCTTGAGTGTGCTAGTACTTGCATGACGGTATATGTTGTTACCTGAAAAATGTTAATTATGTATGGTTAATAGAGGAAGGACTTATATGATTCTGGAATAAGAGTATAAGCTAATTCATAAGTTTCCAAATTTTCTAGAATGGACAATCTTAGATAGTCTGTATAGAGGTTGATAAAAGAAGTTGGGATAAAATGAGGATATGATAACGTATATATAATATACATTAGAGAGATAGTTGTTGAGTGGTAGTTCATGAAAGGTGAATCATAACCACTAATCCGCGAGCCGCACACACATGGATACGATCTCTGGCGAAATGTATTCATATATGTATCTCACTGATGCGCGAACGCATACTCGACTGACTCCAGTTCGTCTTTCAGTATGACTCGGATGTGTTCTATTTTAGATATTCGTTGTGATTAGATAGAAGACTCTGAAATAACAAGGACTGATTAAACGAAGAAAAAGTATGAGAATAGATCAAAAGGTGAAATCGCGAAAAGGATGGCTGAAGGGACAATAATGTCAGAGAGATACTCTGGCGCTTAAGAGTCTCGCAGAATTAAAGAAATGTGGAGTCAAAGAAAGTTATCAAACTCGACTATGACAGACTTTTTCTGATTATTATATGGAAAGAGATATATTGGTCATTGTAATAGTATCGCCATCTGCGGCTAGTACGCGAGTTCGATGATACACTCACAAGTAATTGAACTCGTATGTCCATAGAGATGAGAAGGCTCACAAACAAGTCGCCATATCACACTGTACCTTTGTTAGAAACCTCATATGTGTAGAGACATTTTTGATAGAGCTAGTTCAGCAAAAGAAATTAGCCATCAGCACGTCATCATAACGCTGTGAGCTTGTTTCTTGCGCGATGGGTGGGGGAATACCTGGGCTTATCTTTTAACTCTCTCAGACTGCTAAGTGTTCTGTCCATACATACTTCGTCTTTGTATTCCGATGACATATCATACTCATATCCTTAGACTATCAACACACAGCATTGTGTTGCGAGAGAAGTAAGAGAAGAGAAAGATAATGATAAAAAGAGTAAAAAAATAAACTATGAAGATGACTAGATATAAGAGTGCAGCATCTATATCTCCTGTAGAATTTTACTCACAAATTGGTTCATATCTATCACATTTTACATAAATATAACTTATTGACATATTACTTGTTTAATATTACTCTCCTCGTAATAATAAAAGACCAAGGTATTTTATTTGTATTGATCATTTTTACATAATTTGCACACCACACTAGAAACAATCAACTTCAGCAAACTTACCCGCTACACAACATCCATACTCTCTAGTATCAGCACACTATGCGACACACAAACAACCATACCACCTACACATCACCACAACCAAGCGATCACTAACATCAATTCACCACCTCCATTATATATGAGAAAATAAATAACGAATAATCTACAAATAAAGAGGAATTAAACTAATACAAATGTAATAATATTCAATAACATAGATTTACACTTTAAAAGTAATTTCTACAATCCTATATGATTAAGTTAAGATAATGAACACACATACGCTAATTTACCAAAAGATATGTATATGCCAAAATGATTGTGAAAAATATCGCACTAAAGTGAAAAATATACATAGTACTAAGATACAAATTAGATGAATTCACTAGCTAGATATAGTAATTGAATATAATGTAGCAAAATGTACCCACGCTTGAGTTAAACTTGCAAGAAATAACTATTCCTGTCCCCTAATAACTAGTGTGTTCACTAAAGTGATATAGAATGAATAATTTTAAAGCACATAGCTTGGCTAAATATAGATTAAAAAAAACAACAGACTCTCTGTCTAGAATAAAAGGTCACAAAAACCTTATGTAATGCTCTCAAGTACATAATATCCTTCCTTAATATATTAAAATTTCTAATACCAGTGAGTAAGGGCTCAAAAAGATATAATCCATTGAAAATAATCACTCTTTATCATTAGGCAATACGTTGTGATAGATAAGTAGTATATGTTTAGAGTAGAGTGCATAATTATGTCCCCGTCCCTTCACCCTTGGTTTAAACATAATTATATATCTTAAAGATGTGGTTGACTAAAAATCATTCGACTATATAATATAAATATTATTATATTACATATAAATATATATATATATATTATAGATATTATATTAATAATAATATTAATTATATATTATATATATAATATATTATATTTATTAAATATTAATATATATAATATTATATAATATAATATATATATATATAGTGTTAATATATATATATAATATAAAATATAGTATATATATATATATTATATATAATATTAATATTAAGAGATTTATATATAAAGGGAGAAAAGGCGATATATTATATTTATAGTAATAAAATAAAAAGAGAGATATATGAGATAATAGAACTATATATAAATATATATATATTAGTAAGTATAGAACGTAGAGTACTTTTTGGAGTAGTTATTGTTAATTGTAATATGTAATATTTTATCACTTTATGCTATATCGAGGTTCTTGTGCTGTGTAATCGCGCGTGTATAAATACCCTGAGACTCCAGAGACGTTTCTCCGTTACAATTTCGCAAGTGTGAGATATGCGTTAGAGAAATGCTGATAAGATGCGCATCCGCAGCCTTTTGCAGTCAGGCTGACAGAAGGGAGAAGAATGGATCGTGCGTGGCTATTTATTCTCAAACTTCGTTGGAGAACGTAATCAATTAGACCGAGTTCTAACAAAGTATATTAAATGTATAAAGAAAATGAAAGAGGATGAAATGATAATGTAAATTCATTGAGTAGGATAGTTGAGTCTTATGGAGATGCATATTATAGATACGTTTTTAATTAAATACTCTGATTGGATTTATTTTATTGACTTAAAGTAATCAGTTGAAGGAGTATAGTGCCACAATAAAGTAGATATATATAATATATATATTATAAATTATATATATATATATATATATATTATATTAAGATTAAGATTCTTATCAGATATATATATATATAGATTAAATATATTAAATAATTATATAAATTAATATTAAGATATATTATATATAATATATTATATATATATATATATATAATATATAATAAATATATATATATATATATTAGATATATATATATATATTTATATAGAATATTAAATAAATTATAATTATATATATTTTTTATATATATATATATAATATATATTCATATATATATTATTATAATATTAGATGTTTTAATAAATAATTGCATATAAATATTTGTACAATATATAATATAATATATATATTATCATATAATATAATAGATTAAAATTTATACAAGATATATAGTATATAATAATATATATATTATTAATTATATATATATATTGATATATATATATTATTTATACTATATAGTTAATATATAATAGAGAGTATAAATTATAAGATATTTAATAATATATTAATATATATATAGATAGTAATATTAAATATATAAAGAAGTATATATATATATATATGAATTATATATATATTATATAATATATATAATATATATACATATAATATATAATAGATAATTATAATATATATAATATATACTATATATATATAGTTAAATTATATATATATATATATATAATATATACCCTACAAACAAGAATAGCATTAGTTTGGTAAGAAATTTAAACTGACTGACTGGTTAGTAACGATATCAACAATTAATTTTCTCATAATTTTATTCTCTATAGATTTGCAAATTATCTAGAAATAATTAATATTAGAGATAGCAGATGATTTATTCTAAAGATTAATGATATAAATACATCACCTTATCATTTATTCTCATATTACTAGAGATCTTATCGAAGAGTAAGTACTGCTATATAACCTGTCTTCTGGTCCATGATATGTTAGTACGTCTAGTATCAATTGACTAATGAAAGTCTAGCTAAAAATATATATACCACCCGAATAACAAAGCTTCTGACCACATATTAATTAAGATTCCATATCAGTCTATGACTTGTGTTACTAAATATAACAATCTGTTCGAGTCTGTATTAGCATGAGAGAAAATTTATTCCATTTAGAGTTCTAGGGAATTAATACGTATAAAAACTTATAAATTTTAACAAATCATCTACTTTCAAGCGATTTATGAATTGCTACTTGGAATAGTTCACAAATATTTATTATCGAATAAATGTTAAATCGCATACATTACTTTTAGTAATATTTAAGATAGTAATAATTATTATAGATAGATATGAAATTGTATTAAATTCGATTTATACAATTTAGAAAAACTTATTCAACTTAATAATAATATATTATTATTATTTAATAATAATTATTATATTATTATTATAATTATTATTATTATATATTATAAATATATATATATATATTATTAATTCATTAAACAAAACTATAATTTATAATTTAATTATCATATTTTTTTGTATAATTAGAATCAGATTATATTATATATTATATTGTTATATATTTATTATTATTTAAATTTATATATATATATTCATTTATTATTTTAATTTGTTATATGATTATTAACTACTCATACACTATGTTTAAGAAATTATTTCATATAATATATTATTATTATTATTATTTAATTAATTATTATCATATTTACCTATAATTTATCTTATGTACTAATCTTATATGAACTATATTACTCATATTACCTGATTTACTATATTACTAATTTATATAGAGTATGTGGCATCAGATTTCACTGAAATATGGGTATTCAAGCATGAATCTAAGAAAACGTATAACTTCTACAGTGAAATATAAATATAACTATTTTTTTATTTCCAGAGCTAAAGTAGTCAATATTGACATCAATAACTTTAATAAAAAATATTTAGATATTTATATTTCATAATTTATTAAATTTAATCTTCACAAGTTATTATTGAAAAAGAAATGATTATAAAATTTTTTATTCGTTAGATATTGTTACGACTTATTATTATTATATATATATGATATTATATGTATATAAAATTTATATATTATATTTATATTACTTATGTGAGTTTGATACCTATGAATTCTCGCAATTAGTTCACGAAGAGAGGCAAAAGAGAGTTGATTCCTATATTGAAATATACTCCATTTGTAGTTTTATATCAGCTTATAGTAGAATAAAGTATAGTTAATATATTTTTACTATTTTTTTAATTATACTCTTATTTTTATGAGGAGTTTACAGAAGTCGTAACGGAGGTTTACAGAGGGACATGAAATCCCATCCACCCCTGTCGTCCACCGAGTGATTATATTTATGTATATATTATTATAGCGAGAATACTCCCCAATCTTATTATACTTTGACCATACTTTTTAATTTATTTTACTCGCGGAGTATTCGTGGGATAATTAATCTTTAATTATAATAATAGATTAATTATAAATTTTAACATTTATTATTGATTAGGTTCAACTTATTGTCAGCCACGCTCCATTCCGACTTAAACTCTCAGACTTAGTTACGATAATTCTTAAAATAACTGCATTTATTGATTACTCAACAATATTATACTTTAAATTTTTTTAAAATGAGGTATTACTTATTATTTATTATATATTATTATAATTTTATTTTAATTATAGGATTGAATAATTATCACAAAACTTCGATGGTGAAAGTAGATAAAAATGATATTTATTTTCGTGTAAAGTCCTCTCATGATCAAAAGTATAAATATTATCCATATAATGTCGTGCCTCTTGGGATTCACACTGACCATCAATGCATCATACCTATCAAATCTATTGGTGATACCTTGTGTGATGTAGGAAAACGTACAAAATTCCTTGCTATATCACAACATAACATTTAATCTCCGCACTGTATATAATAAAATATACCATATGTAGGAAGATAGTAACGGTTTATATAACTAATCATGTAGGGAACTCAGCCATATATGGCTATTTAGCTTATATCTATATATATTATATATTATGAGTTGAAATTTAGAGATATTTGTAGGCAACTATTATAAATACTAATGTTAGTTACACTATGAAATAACTTAGAAAATAAATATTAATGGATGATTTATCAGGGAAAAGATATTAAGACTACGGTTGCAGTGAATCCGTGTTTGGACAAACTTGCATTCTCTCGATTTTGTTTTCCAATTCGGTTTTGGATGTTTTATTACATTCTCGATGGAATCTGAAAAAAGTATCAAATTTTTATTACTATGTAGATTTGTGAAGAAAAATCAATAGCTTGAATGACATCTGTTGAGACGAGATCCGATAATATAGATAGATAGATAGAATAAATAGAATAACAATATATAGATAGATAGATTAGATATATAGTATAGATATATATATGAAACTTATTATATTCTTTTATTATTACGTATAAACGTAAGTTATACATTTTTAAAAATTAAAAATTGAAAAAATAAAAGACTAAAATAACAATTTAAAAAGCATGTAGAAATCATCTCAGAGAATCTTCTCTACTTATTACAAACCATATGCTTGCTTGAAGATCATGAAGACATGAAGATCATTTGAAAAATATTGTTACTTCTTATCTTTGATTGTAATCATTTTTTCATATTCTCTCATCTGTTACCTCTAACCATAGAGATGATTCTTACTTTATAAAATAATTCATAACTAATTATATTTATTAAATCTCAGTGGACATTTAAATAGCATATAATTAGCATAAATAAATTTAAAATAGTATATTAAATATATATAGAGTAACATTCTCAACATTACAAACTATACTACAAATGGTTACTAAATCTATCTCAGTTAAGAAATTTTAAGATATCTTACTTAATCGCAACTTTTGAAACCAGTTCAAACTTGTTCATATATAATTGATCAGTACTCATTAGAGTATACATAATATAACCTCACATAAATAACTTAACTTGACTCCAAATAAAGTATAAGTTATATTTTAATCAAAGTATTGAATCTTATAAAACAAGTACTAAAAATTTTCAAATTTCCTTATTTTTAAATCTTTCTCACTAAAAAATAAGATCAAAAATATACAAAAAAATAAATTTTTTCGTGTCTCTTAGTTTATTAAGAATAATTTATTCGTAATTATTATGAATTGACAATATATATATAATATTATAGAAATATAATTTATGCGTCGCATATCTTAATCACTTAATGGATCACCTGATTGCTTACAATAATATTTTAATCCTTTATTTAATTATGTACCGTATTTTCTAATTATAAACGTAACAAACCAAACTGTTCAGGATTTAGATTATTAGGTGAGCATAAAAATAATAGGCTTTATAATAAAAGCATTTTGTATATCTTTATATTAGAGAAGTAGATCTGATGAGCTACGCTATATTTGATTAGTAAATACAAGTCTAATTACATATAAGTCATTACATGACATAAACGAATATAATATTAGTTAGTACATACGAAAATCCAATGTAAGTGTTCCAGTACTGCTCAGGAGTTTAATGAGTAATAGCCTCAGTGTGAGTGCCGTGTGCGTGCGTCAGCCTCGGTGAGACCTCGGCCGTGATATCACTGGAGTCCTGTGATGTATCGCGAGAGACTCTCGGCGTATACTCTTCTACACTGGAATGTTCCTCTCACCGATAATTCTGTAGAGGCGATACATCTGGCTCCTTCGAAAGACAAAGGTGCCAGAGTATTTGTAATGTCACATTTAAGCATTATAGGAAGTCTCCACACTTCCATTTGTATTCCAAGAAATGAACAAAAATAAATCAAAAATATTATCAAAATATAATATATTACTTTGAATAAATAAAAATAAATTTGATTAATAAATTAAATATAAAATAATAATAAATAAAATAATAAAAAAATCTTAAATATAAATTGTTTAAAACGTCCAATTTTGATACAGACGTCAATGTCGTTAAATCTACCTAATTACTTAAATATAGAGAATTATAATTAATTTTAATTTATTGTTATATTTATTTATTTATTTGTTTTTAATTTATTTATTTTTATTTTAGAACGAAAGATCAAAAGTTTAAAAATATGTTTATGCCGACGACGGCATTTTCTTTAATATCTGCATTAAAGAAAATGTCGTCGTCGTCGTTGTTGTTTTTGTTGTTGTTGTTGTTGTTGTTACGAAATTTTATATAGATGACAGTACTTCTGGCAGTATCGTTATTAAACAATGTTTCCTAAATAATTATACTAATAACAGAAATAATATAGCTTTCAATTGGCTTAAAATTATGTCAAAATCCGACTGAATTTATATTATTAGTATAAATCAGTCTTAATTATGATGCAGAATAATCTTATCATCCAGCTCAATTTCTTTAGTATTTTCATTGTTGGGGATATTCTGTTTGGTTTTATTGATAATATCTATATATTTTATCGATAATTACCAATTTTAAAATTTTCAATGATGGGGAGATTCTGTTATGTTTAATATTATGATAATATCGATATATTTTATCGATAGTATCCATAATATACATCAGTGATTGGATTTTCCTATATATATTATATATATCATATATATTTTGACAGTTATTGATGTGGAATTAGTTGGCAAATCCAACTGTTATATTTTGAGAACTAAAAGTAAATCAGAGCTTGTGTTGGCCATTCTAACCACATACTGTAGCATGATGACTACTGAGAAAGGAGAAAATGAGAGAATGTGTTGTTATGTGGAATTAAGGTCCTCGAAGAATTTATGACTGAGAGAAATAATAAAATCTCAGTTTAATTGATTCGTTGATTGGTATTGGAGAAGAAGCCATTGAAATTTCACAACACTCAAAATTAGTAACACTAAAAGTAGAAAAGTCACCTTACATACTCCTTTATGTCCTCATTAAAGTTCGCATATCCTCACTTATATTTATTTTTAACATGTCATGGAACGTTATGAGCAAAACTGATGTTAATACGCCACGTTCCTTATAACTTATGTTCTTTAACCAAACCATTCCATGTTTTTATATCCTGATCTTATGTTATATATACAGGTTTCAAGCATACTCCTGAGAGTTCTCCTTAATTTTCAGTCCGCTCTCTAATTCAAACTTAAACTATTCCTCAATCATTACTGGGCAATAAATCAAAGCCCTTCTCCAAATATCTAAGAATATAAATTGCCTGCCAATTATATTCCCATGTCCTAATTAAATGCCTTCTGCTTTTAATATTATCACAACTAAATTTTGAATAAAAACTTGATCTTTCTCAGTACTAATAAGATTCAAGCTGATTAAGTAATCCACTTCTTCAAATGATTTTTCCTTATCTTCTTAACACAGAGATTCTAAACGCATACCAGAAGCGAAAGACTTATTGTATTTACCACTGGGGCATCCTATACACCGTCGAAGTACGTGTGAGAATATATATAGACAGTACCTAGAGTATATAACTGAATTCGTCTATTACGTTCATGTAGCAATTAAGTTATTATAGGTATATAGAAACATTAAAGAGTAGCGGTATGTTATAATCTGCTATATCTACGTACCTCGGATCCGCTATATACATTTCTGAGTTTACTTCGATATTAATGTAATAATATATTCTTGAGGTACAATATGTTCTTCGTCAGTATGAGTAGTCATGCGGGACCGAAGATTCACCTCATCTGCCCTAGCAAATTAATACTAATGTCCTACCGTACTTGAGTCCCGCTATCGTTATTATTATCATTACCTAGTAAGATATATATATATATATAAGTCGTATCTATGAGAAATACACCGCGTGAGCTAGAATTATAAAAAGGATATCGGACCTTTATCCTCTATTAGAAGATCCTTATTGCCAATATATTTAATATTCCTAAAATTAGTACTATATTATAACATTATCAGGATCGTAAATATGTATATAATGCTACCGCCTACTGAAGCACTCTAAAATTTTTCTAAATGTGTAAACTATATATGTCGCCTATAACGCTAGTGATACACTCGTGCTGTAACTCGAGTCACAAAAACATCCATTAATTCTTTCCCTTGTCCCTGCTGAGAGGAAAGAACGCAGAGAAACTGAACTTGTTATATTTATCAGACACGATCAGTGAGAGCGCGGCAGGATCTACCAAACGCCGACGTTATCGCACCTTCCAGCCCCACTTTACCTAAAGTTATCCACCACCCAACATAGCGAAAGTTCAGAATGAACCTCATTTTAAACATAGTGTCTCACACCACACAGACGAGAATTTACTTCTTAACAAAACTCTGCTAACCGGTATTTTTCTCGGCAGTAAATATATGCGAGTAGTAGATTAGCATAGATAAATATCGTATCGTACTGTATATAAGAGTAATTATATGTGAGGCGTTAGCATAGAGAGAATGCAAAACACAATATCAGAAATAAATAGAGATGACAATACAACAAAAAATGCAAATAATAAAACAATATATTAAATACACTAACGAAATGACATATGATAATAATACTACATCGGAAGGTAAAATCCAATAATAATAATCCAATGACAAAGTAGCTGCATCAATATCCGAAGAAATACAGCAATGAGTAAAGATAACATGAGACGTATAATGCTGCCTCAATCATAATTACTATGTAATCGGATCCTACATAATAATATAAAGACAACAGATCCAGGAATGAATAGAGACCAGTAATTAACGAATAGATGATAAATAAACCTAATAATAACAACTATTATATAATATATATAGAGATAATAATAAATTAATACATAATCAATAACATACTCGCAGTGATTGCAATACAATGGATCATTGACTGTTCATATAAGAGAAGACATAGATCGATAAGAAAAGGAACACTGATTAATAAAATACATGCTCTAATAAAGACTCATAATGAGTACTATCGATAAGAATACAAATAATGCATGAGATATCATGAGAAAGTACTATCGTGAATTCCAGGCATTAGATATAGATCAGACAGTGTCGAACAACAAGAGATAGCAACAGAGACGCACATAAAATAATCAATATAAAACAGACACTATGACGCAGTAGTATCGCTCGAACAATGCCGAACAACTGTCACTCCGCGCAACTACTGTCAATCACTAAATTTAAGGACTTGACGTTGATCCAGGTTCCAGTATAAAAGACGAAGAGAGGCATCGCATAAATCACACAATAATAATACAAGCACCTCTGGATTCTGGTGACAAGATGACAGTCAGATGCATATATCGGAAGCTATCTTTTATACTTATAAGTATACGTTTTAAGATATGTGATTCTGGTCTGATACTTCGATAGGCGAAATAAGCACGAGATCAAAGTGACACGTCATTAAGTAAACTTGTAATAAAGGATACGGGCATGGGACATGAGTACATCATAGAATAAATAATGAGAATAGCAATAAAGGAATAATAGATATAACAGGAGAGATGTAGTAATATACGAGAATAATCATAGTATTACTGTGCAGGCGGCAAACCCGAAATCACATAATATCACAGAGATAAAGAGAGTATAAAAAGAATATAAACCAATTCTACAGTAGATCGTCCCAGATTCAGGAATAGTCACAGACAATGTCTACTAACAGACGCCATACAAGAGAGAGTTCAGAATAAAAATAACAGAGAGTATTAAAATAGCGAGGATGATAATATGACAATATATCATCAAATTACGTGCTCGACCAGACTACTATGCAAGTATAATAAATCCAAAAAACTTATAAGAACTATCAATTAGATATTAAATAATCAGCGAGTAGATATGTAATATTATAATCACTTATAAAATGAAAAAATAAAAACTAGAACATTAAAAAAACATCAAGCGAATCTGAATAAACTGCCATAAGATCCAATGAACTAGAATGGAATCGCAGATTATCCGATAATAAATAATAATACTAATAATAAATCCAACTAATAATAAGAATAAGCGGAAAGAGGCTTGATTGAGATCCACGATCCCTAATAATACTATTAAAACAAGAAATATTCGAGAGATGAGACAAATACATACATAATACACACTCTGATCAACTATAACAGAAATAAATCACTAAATGTAGAGAAAAGCCTAAATAGAATAAACATCCAAAATAAACGAAGAGAGTAATCACTAAAATAATAATAATTTGAGATCACGAGATAATACAAATAATTGATACACTAGATGGAAAGAACAATAAACTTCAGAGAATAGACAGAATACAAGAATTAATCAACCATAATCAGAGAAGAAGAATTAGCAGACTGCCATTAGAGTGTAGGATACTTATCACACAGAGATATATTCTCGAATAACATATACAGAAAATCATCTAACCAATAGCTAATAATTAAACAAATCGAGAAACAATAAAAATATAATATATAAATAAAATAATAACAATAATAACTAATTGGTTTCATAAGAAAATATACAAATATAATAATAATAATAAAATTAATAATAATATAAAATAATAATAATAAATAATAAATACATAATAATAATAAGTAATAATCAAATAATAATAATAAAGTAGTAGAAGAGAGTAGAACTAATAATAGAGACTGGACAAATAACCAAAACTTATGAACCTACATAATAATATCAAATGATCCTCGTCAATTTCTATATTTACATACGATACTCACATTCTCGAAAAATTAATTAAGAACGAATAGATGAATAATACACTAACAGGAAAAGAAGTACACATGCAATTAGAGTATGCTTATAATAATAAATATCAGCAAGAAATTAACATCAATTAACCATATAATAATAATAATATAATTCCCCTTGCCGGATTGGTAATATATGAACTGAGATTAGATCCTGAACTATATCATAATAGATAATATATCAATTATTAATGAATATAGTTAAATGCTCATTCTAATATCTTTCATTATCATTTAGACAGAAACTCTACCTAACAGTATAATCTCATCTTAACCTTGACATATAATCCACCGATATCAGTTTTATATATTAAACTTGTAAATATTTTACAGTTTTCACAATATCAATAATCAGTTTAATATAACCCTAAAGTAATTTTACCACTATTCTGAATAATTGAGTACTTACGGACAATATATGGCAACACAAGATTGCTAAGAGATGTGCTTCTGTGAGTACAGCCAAATCACAATCTTAACTGAAGTAGATATTCCGGACGCTGCGAGCAAAACATGAATTAGGCCTCACGCCGGCTGAGAAATAACCAATTACATAATCACATCAATAATAATAATCCAAGATAAAAATAAATAATAAATAAAAAATAAAATAATAATAATATAATATAAAAATTAAATAGATATATAAATATAAGTTAAAAGCATGAAGGAATTGAGATCAAATACAAGCATATAATATACACTGTATATATACATGAAATCACTGCGATAATTAATAGTGAAGTCAATATTAATAATGAGATCCTAGCCAATCAATCAAACAGTATATAAGAATAATAACTAATAGTAGATAAATAGGCAGTATCAGACCAGAGAAATAAACAGCATTATGACAGCAAGTAATGACATCTAATAATAATTATAATAATAATAATAATAATAATAATATCAATAATAATAATAATAATAATACCGACCATTAAGATCGCCATCAAGACCGACAATATCTGGAAAGCTGCCTTCAACCCATGTTCTAATAACAATATGTCGCAAGTGTGATACATGAAAAGATAATAGATTAATAATAATAATAATTATTCAGGAATGTGAACAAATATATCAATATTAATTCTTAATCAGGATTCATTTGAACAGCTGCTGAGAGGGCTTTCTGAGAAGAGGAGCTATGTTACTTGTAGACGATCGACGACTAGTGGTGTCGCACTGAGCCCTACAAAAGTAATTTACATAGTAAATAAGTTTCTGTAATTTCGAAATTCAATTTTGATACAATTCCTTAATTATATCACAATGATTTAATGATTTCATCCTAATGCTATTGTCATGCGAGAGAGACAAGTTTTACACCAGAAAAAGATAATAATACGATGAGCATCTAGATTAATGTGAAGCCCATTCCGGTTTGATCAATTAAACAGATCGACTGCGATGAGATACTATATAACGACGCCGAGAACTATGACAATTGAATGATCTCTATATATATAATCAATTATTTTTGATGACATATGAATATTAATAACGTAATCTCGATCATAGATATCAATCACAAGAATTAACGAATAGTATACCTACACATTCACACAATCATATACCTAGGCATAAACAACAATATACTAAGAAATGCAATATGAAATTTATCCCTTGACTAATAATTATCAAATGAATTGTATTTATTATTTATGATCAATCAGTACTTATTTATAACCTATATATAAAATTTAAGAAGATCCTACAAGAATCAATACAACAAGCGCTAATATACAGAGAGTCTAGCTATGCTAATATAAATAATAATATATTAATTAATAATAAGAGAGTCAAATTTAGAAAATGACGATATATAAATATACTGAGTAATAAATTATAATAATGAAATAAAATAAACTCGAAAATAATATATCAAACACTCACAATGTCCCAGTCAACTAATAATAATATAATTAAAATAATAATAATAATAATATAGATAATAATAATAATGAATAATGAGCTCGATTTAGAACAACAAAGCAATAACTACATTAATAATAATAATGCGATAAAAGTAATAATAATAATGAAAAAATACACAAAAATAAGTAATAGAACACATAATACCTAATCATACAAATAACAAGATAATTGATCTACGATATCATAACATTTAGCCAAAACATATAATGAAGGAAATTATAATACTAATATCAATAAAAACGATAAACACTTCAATACCTTCTGCTTATAAATAATTTAAATCACTAAATAAAAAAATAATAATAAATAATAATAATATATAATATCAATAATAATAATAGTAGTATAATGAATAATAATAATATATATATTTTAATAATAAGATATAGTATATAATATAATAATATATAATATATAATAATAATAATAAAATAAATATATAATAATAATAATAATAATAATATTAATATAAAAATATACTAATAATAATATAATAATAATAATAATAATAATAATAATAAAAACTAAAATAAAAATTATAATACAAATTATAGATTAATATAATTATAATTCAATTCAAAATTTTTAATCCATCATCAATACAGAGAATTACAAGTAATCATTTAGAACAAAAATGATTCACGCAACATGCTTCGATTATTGATCAACAAATAGCTTGAGAGGATTTAAACACATTAATCAGTCTACAATACAGCTCATATCAAGTAATTTCCTCTCCTAAGTATTTTGAAATGGCTACTATTGTGCATACACAGTGCGGTGGTCTTTTGACGACCAGGAACATTATCAGATAATCTACTGAAGTCAAAATCATATCCACAATTATTATATATGGATCAACTTAATAATCATTAATAATATATATAACATTTATTCATAATGAGCAGATAATAAAGAGAGAATATAATCATACAGATAATAATCATGTAATCATATAATGAATGATATGAACAGATATAGGCAGAAAAATAATGAGAGTACACTAGAGATAAGATAAACATTCACAATGAGAGAGATGATACATATAAGTACATAACGTGGATAAATTGAAAATAGAGGTCAAATAAAATATATGACTCACAATGAAATCACGTAATACACATAGATAACATTAATGATTATAAATAGACTGGAATAGACTTCTTGAACATAAAAATTAATGTAATAAAACTACACAACTCGAGATAGATAATAACCGATACGATATAAAAGATATTAAATATGACCTCTATAAAGATTCAAATAAAATTAATAATTTAAGAATAATAATAGCCAAAATATCACAAATAAAACGAGAATACAAATAAAACAGTACAATAATATATAAATTAAGAATTAATAAATTTGCAGCAAACATGACACATCTGAATAAGGATTAGGTTTTAATCAGGAAAGCGAACAGGTAGTTAGGTTTTATTCAGGAAAGTGAACAATATATTTTATTTAATATTAATGAATGTTGTTAAAGAATCACAATTTTATCATACAATATACGAGTTCTTGAGGGGTTAATTAATTGTATCGTGACTCAACACTCATTTGCGTGCTCCTCAATCAGGCCAACAAATCACTTTCTCGTAATTTCACCACGTTTAAGTGTCACCCGAATATCAGCTCTTTGTATTAGAAATATTTAAAATAATAATTCTTATTTACGTTATGCTTGAAATGTAAGATAACCGGGAACTTTAATAAATAACAGTGATAATAAATAATTGAATAATAATATAATAATATCAATAAAATTAATAATAATAATAAATCAATAATACTAATCTAATAAAATGTCAAGTAAATAGAATTTATGATATTAAATAACTATAATCATAATAAATAAAATCATCAATAAAATCTGAATAATATATGATGAATAATACGCGACGACAATGACATACATGAATTAGTAATAGTATGGAAATAATAATAATATATTCACATCGAAACTATAATAATCACGCGACGGATCTAAAGACACACTCCGAAATAATATATAATCACATAGTCACACCCCCATTATAAATAATAATATAATTAATGCATATAAGAAACACTATAAAAGAAAGGTAGTTAGAAAAGTAGCAAAGAGAGAAACGAAGGAATAGTAGGAGAATAGGAACAACAATGGAATGAAATAATACGACACTACTGTGAATGAGAGAACTACTGAATTCACAAACAAACAGATCATCAATAATCCTCTCTAGATATATATATACGCTACAATTTAATATAATGATCAACATATAAGTGAATTATAACTAAAATTGTATTGATAAAATAATAATACATAATAATGTGTAATAATAAAATGAAAAAGAATAATAATTGAAATAATAATATCAAGTAATCCACACTAATAATAATCAAATGTATTTAAATACATAAGTAATATCAGATAATAATTAAGCATACAGCAACTAATAGTACAAAGTGTGATAAGCTGATCAAGGTGAGATAAATGAATAATGAATAAGAATAATAAGTCAGCAAGTGCAACACCGCAAGCACTACCGATAAATAGATTATTAATTAATGGAGTTAATTAAATTACTAATATAAGAAACTCAGTAAGTTCAATCTTTAGAAGTTTTGTATTGCATCTTCAATGAGAACAATCGTATAAATTATCCAATAATATTTAATAACAATACGTATGCACTACGCCAGTCTAGACGTATTAAATTGTAATACTAATTTACAAGTTTAAAACAATTAATCAAGATGCTATAATGAACCGAAAGTATAATAGTTCACTATTTCCGGGAAATCGATATAACTTGACATTCGGTTTGCCACACAGTGGTGCTGTTCTTTTGAGACGCGAAATAGATTTAATAATAATGAGTCTACAAAATAATTATAACCATAATAAGATAATAATAATATAATAATAATAATAATAAATAATAAGAATAATATATAAATAATAATATAATATAAGTAATAATATTAATCATAAATAATAATAATAAAATATAATAATAATAATAATAATAATAATAATAATAAATAAAAAATTACTAATAATAATAATAATATTAATAAGTAATAATAATAATAATAATAATAATAATAATAATAATAATAAAATATCAAATTTATTCAGGAAGTGAACAATATACATTATTTTTAATTTTAATATGTTAGTAGTACCAAATTTTTTAAATACATACATTTTCTGAAAGGAGGGCTATTTAATGTAACACAATGTGTGTCCTTTAAAGCCCCAAGTAATCGACTGTAAATATACTGTAGTCCACAAAGTAATTTTGATAAATAGATACTTAAAATAATAGAATATTGCAATGCTGAGGGGACAAGTTTTTACAAAAGAGAAATAATAAAAACAATAATAGTGAGAATAATGGAACATACTTTTAGTTTAAATTACCACAAAATTAATATAATAATATAAAATAATATATATAATAATAATAATAAATAATAATAATAATAATATATATGGTATGAGCCGGTATAATAATATCAATGATTGTAATACATAATATCGTCATAAGTAATAATTCGTAAATAAGATAAAATAATAATAATAAGTAATAATATAATAATAATAATAATAATAATAATAAATAAATAATAATAATAATAATCAATAATAATAATATAATATATAATAAGAAAATAATAATAATTAATAATATAATAATAATAATAATAATAATAAGCTAATAATAATAAATAATAAATAATAATGATAAATAATAATGATAATTATTAATAATGAATAATATAATAATAAGAATATAATAATATATCATAATATAATAATGAATGATATATTAAAATACATAATCATTACAATAAATAATGCAGTCATAATAACTAAATAATAATAAAATACATAAAAATTAATAAAAACAATAATAATTAATATAATAATAATAATAATTAAGTAATAATAATAATAATAATAATTAATAAATATAAAATAAATAATAATTAATAATATAATAAATAATTAATATATAATAAAAATATGATAATATAATAATGAAATAATAATATATAATACAATAATAATAATAATGAATAATAATAATAAAATAATATCAAAAATACATAAATAATGAATAATATAATAACAATAATAATAAAAATATTATTCTAATTAATGATATAAGATATAATAATAATAATAATATAATAATAATAATAATAGTAATATAAAATAATAATGATAATAATAATAATAATAATAAATAATAAAATCAATAATAAAATAATAATAATAATGCCTTTTCTTCTCCCCTAAAATAATTGCATTCAAAATGTTTTATATTATTACAAGAATTTAAACTCCATCATTTGATAACAAGATACATGAACAGAGTTATTCTACTTGTCAAATTTTACAAATTTTAAAAACATTAATCAGTTACAATACTAAAGTAAATTCCCTATATTCGAAATGGGTCTACTGAACGTGCAACACAGTGGCTGTGTCCTTTGAGACAGAAATACATATTAGTAACTTAGTAAGTCTAAAAATAATTAAAACTATACTGATAATAATAATAATAATAATAATAATAAAAATAATAATAATAATAATAATAATAATAATAATAATAATAATAATAATAATAATAATAATAATAATAATAATAATAATAATAATAATAATAATAATAATAAATAATACAATGATGGTGATAATAATAATCAAAAATAATAATGAATAATTACTAATACCATATATAATCAAAACAAAAATATGCTAGCAGCTAGCTAATATAACGGTATTTTTAATAGTTTAGTAATAATAATAATAATAATAATAATAATAATAATTAGATAACTATAATGAATAATAATCAATATATAATTAAAAAAAATAAGCATCAGAAAATTTTGGCAATATGCCTCTATAAGTAATAATTATAATAATAATAATAATAATAAAATAATAATAATAATAATAATAATAATAATATAATAATATAATAATGGAATAATAAAATATAAAATAATATAATAATAAAAGCAATACATTTATTCTGAAAGTGAACAATATACCTTATTAAGTTTAATATGTTATTTTACAATTTTAATACAATACAATTTCTGAAAGGGGGTTAATAATTGTAACACAATGTGGTGTCCTTTCAGGTCCAAACTAATACTGTAAATATTAATGTAATCCCGAAATCAATTTTGGTACAATTAGAATATTTAAAAATAATAATATTTGTAGATATGATGGGGAAAAGTTTTACAAAGAGAAATATAATTAACATAACGTGATAATAATAATATAATAAGAATATAATAATAAATAATATATAATATTAATAATATAATAATAATAAAATAATAATAATACATAATAATAAGAATATAATAATAATTATAAAATAATAATAATAATAATTAATTAATAATAATAATAATAATAATAAAAAATAAATAAAATAATAATATAATAATAATTAATAATAATAATAATAATAATAAAAATAACTAATAATATTGAATAATCTGAAACTCCCCCTCCCCCCAATGATTAAAATAATAAAATAATAACTATAATACTATAATAATAAATAATAATAATAATAATAATAATAATAATAATAATAATAATAATAATAATAATAATAATAATAATAATAATAATAATAATAATAATAATAATAATAATAATAATAAAAATAATAATAATAATAATAATAATAATTAATCATAATAATACATAAGTGATAATAGTTACCAGATTTGTAATAATAATGACTCACAGTATAATTATAAATAATAATCATAATAATTTAATAATAATAATAGATAATTAATAATAATGAATATAATAAATAATAATAATACTAAATCAATTAATAATAAGTAATAATAACCAATAATTAATAATAATAAAAATATAATAATAATAATAATAATAATCAAAAAACTTAATAATAAATAAATAATAATAATAATTAATACTAATAATAATATGATATAATAATAATTGAATAAATAATAGTAATAATAATAATAATAATATAATAGTACATAATAATTTATATTAATAGACATAAGAAAGAATAACAACGCTAATAATATCATAATCAATAATAATAAATAATAAATAATAATAATAATAATAATATAAATAATAATTCAATAATAATAATAAAAATAATATATAATAATAATAAAACTATTAGCCTCTCCATTCTACTCGTGGACATTGTCTGGCGATTGTGATCTGTCTCAACTCAACAGCGAATGCGAAAAGGCGGGTCACGAGTATTGAATTACGATTTGGATGGAACTCGACGCCTGACCTCAGGACCGATCGCATGATCGATTGAATATGTGGGACTCGAGACATTCGGCACACCTCTCTTTTAGCAATTTCGAGTTTCCGATGCGTAGCCTTCTCTTTCTCTTCAGGTCAACCGTCCCACTGTCGTCTGAACGTAGCTCTACACATCATACTACTGAGACAGGCTATTGAACTTCTACTGTTCGCTGCTGATACGTTCGCCAATCCCAAAGCTTCAGACTAAAAATGCGAGGCAATAATTCCGCTCGCACAGCCGCATAGCGACATACTAACTCGAAGAGGGCGAGGGCACCCATCCCGCTAGCCTCCTTTCCCCTGTTTAGACTTTCGCGACTTAACGCAATTATTTAAAGCCTAAGGAAGTACGTTATTGGAAATGATAAAACCTGTATTGCCGTCCCGTGAGCCAGGGCCACTATCATACGAGATGGGACCGGCACGGACACCTAACCAACTCAAACCATAATAGCATCAGTATCGTTTGTCGCTGGGAATTCGGATGAATACCTAAGTCGCCGTCCGCACTCGCATTATGTTTGGTCACACTCTCTGTACGACCGGTCGATCCCACACTTACACACACTATTCTTACCCAGACGTCATCACTTGTAACTTTACTCTCGTGTTCTCTCGTCAACCTCCCACGTATTGTAGCTCTCTCACAACAGAGTGACAGCGAGCAGAACAAACAAAAGCAGCTTTAACAAAAAAAATTTCAAAAGAAACTCCGCGCGATCAGCACACCAACGGCCCCATAAATGTCCGCAAGACCTGAGAACGAGGAAGATGATGCACAGTCGCGCCTCGTATAGGAAAATCGTGACAGGATTTCCGTATCCTGCACCGTAACGGAAACATCTTGATCCCCGTTCTCAACCCAGCAAAATACAGGTATGCGACCATTTAGTCAGGTGTGACTGAAAGAGAGCATAAGTACCCGAGAACTCAGCGAATGCAAAGGCATTGAGATACGAAGGAGGATACGCGACCCGAGCGCTCATACCGATCGCTATGATCTATCTTATTGGGACTCGGAGGACATTCCAACCCTCTTTTTACAATCTCAGTCCGATGGTAGCCTTCCTTTCTCAGTCAAACGTCCCACTGCGTCTGAACCGTAAGCAGCAGTAGCAGTAGATTCCACGAGAACTCCGCGCGATCAGCACACCCGACGGCCCCCCATAAATGCGCAAGACCTGAGTAACGAGGAAGGATGATGCACAGTCGCGCCCGTATAGGAAAATCGTGGATAGGATTTTCCGTAGCGCACCGTAACAAACAGTCCTTTGATCCCCGTTCCCAAGCCCAGCAAAATACAGGGTACTAGCACGATTTAGTCAGGTGTGACTGAAAGAGAGCATAAGACCCGAGAACTCAAGCGAATGCAAAGGCATTGAGATACGAAGGAGGATACTCGACCCGAGCGCTCATACCGATCGCTATGATCGATCTTATTGGGACTCGGAGGACATTCCAACCCTCTTTTTACAATCTCAGTCCGATGGTAGCCTTCCTTTCTCAGTCAAACGTCCCACTGCGTCTGAACCGTTTCCTCTACTAAAACGCTGCTGCTGCTGCTGATGCTGATGCTGATGCTGCTAATACTGTCCGCGCTTAGTAGGTTTTAACCACGCGAGCGCAGCAACGAAACGCCTGCTTGCACATGAAGAAATAGCAAAAAGTCGTATGCGGCAAGCTCCGGGTAAGCTACCGAGTAAGGCAGGCGCTGCCGTGGCGAATACCACTCCGAAATTGATCAACAAAGCCAAGACACACATCGTGATAAAGTTAGTTTGAAGTACCCCAATCTCTGGAATAAATTTTCGCAGTAGGTGGCAAAGAGAGCTAACTTACCAGATAGGTGTATCATGGAACTTTGTTAATTCAACCCAAGAAGCATCCGCCACGAACTTAACCTAGTCTCAGAGCGGCAGCAGCCCGGCGTTCCACCGTCGCAATTACTGACTCGCCTGCCACTACAATGGGCTCCTAATAGCTACCTTCGGGCGAATCCGTAGTGGGTTGTGTTCGACGCCGACGACGACAGAGAGAGAAGGGAACCCAACCTCGCTCTCTTTGACGACGACGACGGGAACGTCCCAAACAGAGACAGATCCCTATGATATAGCTAAATAGGGACGAGCGGCAAGTTGCGAGGTTTCTAAGCCATTCTACGTCCTAGTTGCGACCTCCGCTACTCGATGCCTATGGCCAAGAAGCTACATACAGTAGCTCAAGAACACGAGCAGCCAGCAAAAAGTCGTCTGCGGCAAGTTCCGGGTAACTACCGAGTAAGGCAGGCGCTGCCGTGGCGAATACCACTCCGCAATTGACCAACAAAGCCATGACACACGCACATCGTGATACAGTTACCTCTTCAGACCCCAATCTCTGGAATAATTTTTCGCAGTAGGTGGTAAACAGAGCCGTAACTGATCAGATACGTGTATCATCGACCAAGCGAAGACACACACATCGTGATACAGCTACCCCTTCAGACCCCAATCTCTGGAATAATTTTTCGCAGTAGGTGGTAAACAGAGCCGTTCACTGACCAGACAGGTGTATCATGGAACTTTGTTATTACAACCCAAGAAGCATCCGCCACGAACTTAACCTAGTCTCAGCGCGGCAGCCCGGCGTTCCACCGTCGCAATTACTAACTCGCCTGCCACTACAATGGGCTCCTAATAGCTACCTTCGGGCGAATCCGTAGTGGGTTGTGTTCGACGCCGACGACGACAGAGAGAGAAGGGAACCCAACCTCGCTCTCTTTGACGACGACGACGGGAACGTCCCAAACAGAGACAGATCCCTATGATATAGCTAAATAGGGACGAGCAGCAAGTTGCTTGGTTTCTAAGCCAATCGACGTCCTAGTTGCTACCTCCGCTACTCGATGCCTATTATGAAGCTACAGTAGCTCAAAGCACACGAGACTCCAGCAAAAAGTCGTCTGCGGCAAGCTCCGGGTAAGCTACCGAGTAAGGCAGGCGCTGCCGTGGCGAATACCACTCCGCAATTGATCAGCAAGCCAAGACACACGCACACACATCGTGATGCAGTTAGTTTCATGCCCCAATCTCTGGAATTATTTTTCGCAGTAGGTGGCAAAGAGAGCTAACTTACCAGATAGGTGGTGTATCATCGAACTTTGCATATTTCAACCCAAGAAGCATCCGCCACGAACTTAACCTAGTCTCAGAGCGGCAGCAGCCCGGCGTTCCACCGTCGCAATTACTGACTCGCCTGCCACTACAATGGGCTCCTAATAGCTACCTTCGGGCGAATCCGTAGTGGGTTGTGTTCGCCGCCGACGACGACAGAGAGAGAAGGGAACCCAACCTCGCTCTCTTTGACGACGACGACGGGAACGTCCCAAACAGAGACAGATCCCTATGATATAGCTAAATAGGGACGAGCAGCAAGTTGCGAGGTTTCTAAGCCAATCGACGTCCTAGTTGCACCCGAGCAGCTGACGTCTTAAATTCACCGTCAGTGAGAAGAGGATATGCCGACGAAGACGACACCGAAACTGAAAGAGAGAGAGAAAGCACCACGTGCAGCAAGAGCGCAAAGTGTTATTAGTCTTCTAGCCCAATCTCTCGTAAAAGTTCGACTTTATAACCAGCTTTTTCGTTCTATTTTTAAAATAGAATTTACTATACGGGTCAACGACAGCATTCGACTAACAAGACGAACGGTCTCCCCAACTGCCTGGATGTCAACACCGAGGAAGTCGAAAAACTTTTACGAGCAGGTAGCTAAGAAAACTTACATTTTGCTGATGCTGCAGAGGTGAATCGCTTTTCACAGCCACGGAAGCCGCCTACGTCCGCGTGCTTCTTTGTTATCCGTATCTCACCTTTTCTTTCTACCGCGACGACTGAAATTAAGACGTCAGGATGATGCAAAAAAAAACAGTACTACTTCGAAGCTTCGAGAACACGTCATATGCGCCTGTAAACGGGGTGGACTGCGGTTTCCGTCATTCAATACATCCACCACCAACGTTCGCGGTGCTCCCCCAGCCCCCGCGAACGCCGGCCAAAAAATGATTACCATATTTTTCGGACTGAAAAACTTTAACTTTCCACCCGACTATGACGACCTCGGAACGAGGAGCCGACAGACAGAACAGAAACAGAAGCCAAGAAGTACTAAAGAAGGAAGGAGCGAAACGTACAATCACCAGCCATTACTGTACCTGTCCAGTGCCATGGCTTACTCAAGTTGCCTCTTTGCTTTTAACCAGTGCCTCTTTGCTTTTAACTGGGGCTGGCCTTTGCTTTTTACCGTGCCTTTTCTGCCCTGCTTGGCTTGCGCTGTTGCTTTTTCGCCGCCGCCTCTCCCAACTGTTCAGGCGCCTGCCGTGCCTGCCTGCCGCCTGCCTGCCTGCCTGCCGCCTGCCTGCCTGCCTGCCCCCGAAACGAACAGAAACAGAACAAGAAACAAAGAAGGAGGGAGCGAACCGTAGCAATCCACGCCAGTCATGTGCCACCCAACTTGAGCTGCTGGCTGTCGGCCGCCCGCCACTTGATGCACGAAGCTGCCTGCGCTGCCGGCGTCGAGAGCGGTTCGCTAACGTGAGGCGGTGCAGCCGACAGGACCGAAACAGAAAACAGAACAGTAGAAAGACAAGAATCGAGGGAGCCAAGCCTAGCGGTCCACCCCCGCCCTGTCTGCGCTGCTGCCGCCGCCGACTCAACGAACTCCACTGCCTGACCTGCTGCGCCTGCCATCCACCGCGGAAACGACGCTTACATTCTACGACTTTTTGTTAGCGAAGGATAGGATACCACGATGTATAGCCGTAGCGAAAACCACTTTCAGCAGAAGAAGAAGCTGACCCACCGCCATATCCAAACGAGCAGAGTTATTGCAAGTTCGGTAGAGGGAGTGAAAGACCGCTGCTTTTTCCTTGCGGAGATCGTTAACATCATACCCATCTCCTCCTCCGCATATTCTCTCTCGTTCATCGCGGCAAGTATTCGTACATATCCTGGAACTCTATGTACCCCCCGCTTTCAGGCCTCGACAACCACACTTAGCCGGCGGGGGGGAAGAGAGAGCCCAATTGCGTTTACGACGCGAAGGAGATTTAGTATACCTTTGCCTGGGGGGAAGCCAACAACCCAGGCAAAGCCAGTCCTATCTCTCCTCCGCGTCCGTATTAACCACTGCGCTCGGACACAATGATCGTCAACAAGAGACAGTTCACCGGTGTATCAAAGACACCGCCGATGTCGTGCCCGCTTGCTTGGACCATTTTCTCGCGTGCTTATAATTGTTCAGGGCGGATTAAAGGTACATTCAATCTTGAGAGGGCGGTCCCCCGGGGGTGACTCGGTGCCAGCACGGCGGTCATGGAAGGCACTTGGTATCGTCTTATTAAGGTTTCAGCCTTTGAACGATCCAGGACACTTCATACCCGTGGACGCACTCGCCACATGTCGTCTTAATAGATGTAACCCCGTCGCCACAGGCAAGATCTTTCCCCCATCCTGAGCTGCGTTGCCGTATCAGGAAATGAAATCGCTGGTTTGACCGACGAGATTGGCGATGAAGATGGTGATACCTACGCGAGAGGCCAATCACCTTCAATTCACCGACTCAATCCGCCGCCCAACGACCAAACCTCGGCTGTGCTGGTAGAGTCTTTTCCATTACACTCTGCGGTCGTTACCGGGATACCCATCCTGCCACGCGGAAGTCATGTTCGGGCTCCTCACCCTCTCCATACTCCAACTAGTGCAGTGACAGGGCTTGTGAACTGGCCCCGATGGTTATACCTATCATTTTGCTATCACCGCTCGTTTAATGTCGTTCGGGCAGGGATCGTTCAGTCTGTCTGGACCGGATGTGGCCGAATCGACAGGAAGACGCAGAAAGAAAAATCCTCGCCTTCTTAGGGTTCCAGCCAGCCTCTTCCAGCGAGCATATTCGAACTGCGCCTCTATAGCCAATGTGCAATAGCAGTAGCAGCTACGACCGAAAGCAGTCGCACACCGACTTTTACTAACGGAAGAGATCTGCTGCTACTAACTACTACAAGTGAGCGGTGACATTGCCCGAAGGGATACCTCATGGAGGCGATAGGTCATCTCAACCCTTCATATTATATTTCGAAAGGCATCATCACAGAAGTCGGTAGAGAAGATACTGCGATAGCAGCTTCGCAACAGCAAAAGCAGCAGACCCAGCTCCATTTCCAAAACCAGCAGCAGCAGCATCTTTACTGCGGTTCGGTAGAGGGAGTGAAAGACTACTTACTCCGCGTGCGCTAAAGCGTTTATCGGCTATACCTAGGACTACGTTTTCTGTGATGCGCTCTCTGCGTTCGATGGATGTACCCTCTTGGCAGCAACTAAAGAAGAGAGAAAGAGCTTTTTTCAGCAGAAGCGGACCCCCAGTTCCATATCCAAACACGAGCAGAGTTATTGCCAGTTCGGTAGAGGGAGTGAAAGAGACCGCTTTTTACTCCGTTCGAACTGCTAAAGAAAGCTGCTGACACCCTTCCCGTAGTAAACTGCCTCGAGTATCACCCCTACTACCACCACCTTCCACTCTCTACTACCCAGAGAGGAGGAGGAGCAGCAGCAGCAGGGGGGCCGCGCCATCCTTTCCACGCGACCACGAGGTTCATTGACATCATTCGCCGGGACGAACGGTCTATCCTCTTGCGCGGAGGGCCAATTTTCAAGTCAGGGGAAAGGTTTTTCTCAAATGCATCGTTACTCGTAAAATGTTTCTAGGCGGCCGAGCAATCCGCCCTAATGAGATAACCTTCCCCCGACCAGAAAACAAACCACAGACTCAACAATTCGAGAAAAAGCTCTATTTTTCCGTAAAAAGGCGGAAAAATCCGCCTTTTTTGGCCTCTAACCGCGGAACGACGACTGCTGAGCTTCGACACCTCTCCGTGAATTTTTCTCTCGATTTCAGTTTTTCGACTAAGGTCACGGAAAACTGCTAGAGGGGTAAGCAGAGTTCCACTTCCTCGCGATCCACCGTCGTCGTGAGTCTATATGCCAGGAGAGGGTGACGAGACAACAGACAGTCACGCACCAAGCTAGAAGCCCAAACCCGGACACCACGCGCTGGGAGAGAGAAGGGAACCCAACCTCGCTCTCTCCCCGTTCTTGACTGGACTTGGAAGTACCCTCTTGGCAGCAACTAAAGAAGAGGGAGAGACAGCAGAGCTTTTCAGCAGAAGCGGACCCCCAGTTCCATATCCAAACACGAGCAGAGTTATTGCCAGTTCGGTAGAGGGGAGTGGAAGACCGCTTTTTTGTCTCCGTTCGAACTGCTGAAGAGCGCTGCTGACTGACACCCTTCCCGTAGTAAACTGCCTCGAGTATAACCCCTACTACCACTCGCTACTACCCAGAGAGAAGGAGCAGGGGGGCCGCGCCATCCTTTCCACGCGACCACGAGGTTCATTGACATCATTCGCCGGGACGAACGGTCTATCCTCTTGCGCGGAGGGCCAATTTTCAAGTCAGGGGAAAGGTTTTTCTCAAATGCATCGTTACTCGTAAAATGTTTCTAGGCGGCCGAGCAATCCGCCCTAATGAGATAACCTTCCCCCGACCAGAAAACAAACCACAGACTCAACAATTCGAGAAAAAGCTCTATTTTTCCGTAAAAAGGCGGAAAAATCCGCCTTTTTTGGCCTCTAACCGCGGAACGACGACTGCTGAGCTTCGACACCTCTCCGTGAATTTTTCTCTCGATTTCAGGTTTTCGACTAAGGTCACGGAAAACTGCTAGAGGGGTAAGCAGAATTCCACTTCCTCGCGATCCACCGTCGTCGTGAGTCTATATGCCAGGAGAGGGTGACGAGACAACAGACAGTCACGCACCAAGCTAGAAGCCCAAACCCGGACACCACGCGCTGGGAGAGAGAAGGGAACCCAACCTCGCTCTCTCCCCGTTCTTGACTGGACTTGGAAGTACCCTCTTGGCAGCAACTAAAGAAGAGGGAGAGACAGCAAAGCTTTTCAGCAGAAGCGGACCCCCAGTTCCATATCCAAACACGAGCAGAGTTATTGCCAGTTCGGTAGAGGGGAGTGGAAGACCGCTTTTTTGTCTCCGTTCGAACTGCTGAAGAGCGCTGCTGACTGACACCCTTCCCGTAGTAAACTGCCTCGAGTATAACCCCTACTACCACTCGCTACTACCCAGAGAGGAGGAGGAGGAGCAGGGGGGCCGCGCCATCCTTTCCACGCGACCACGAGGTTCATTGACATCATTCGCCGGGACGAACGGTCTATCCTCTTGCGCGGAGGGCCAATTTTCAAGTCGGGGGAAAGGTTTTTCTCAAATGCATCGTTACTCGTAAATGTTTCTAGGCGGCCGAGCAATCCGCCCTAATGAGATAACCTTCCCCCGACTAGAAAACAAACCACAGACTCAACAACTCGAGAAAAAGCTCTAGTTTTTCCCGTAAAAGGCGGAAAAATCCGCCTTTTTTTCGACTCGAACAAGGGAAAGCTTTCGAGCGCCACGGCCACCCTCTCTTCGGTCTCGACCGCTTTCGATTTGAGCTTTTCATCTTGGTCCTGAAGACACTGCACCTCGTTCCCTGGCAGCTCTCTCCGTATTCCTCCGGCTAGGACTCTTCGTCGAGAGAGCTTTTATCAGTGAAGTGGCAAGGTAGGATATAATGTCCTTTCTCGCTCATCCTACTTACGTAGTGAGAAGCTGCGACAACTGTGAAGAAACAGCTCGTGTCCGCCCCAGTCAGCCTGGCGGCTACATCGAGCTTTTGCCAGCTGACACAGGCAGACGCGTGGTAGGTCCTCCCATCCGCCTCATCCCCAGCGTCTTCCCTGCGTACCACTCCTGAACGCAGAGAGAGACGTGACAATGACATTAACACGGGATGCTCGAAACCTCCGAGTGGTGACACCCGGAGAAACTCATCCCCCGGATGCCTCACCATCATCTTCCCCGTTCCACCTCTCCGCATGATCTATCTCGCGGAGAGTGGGAGGCAGGAGCGATGATGGGGCGTCTGCCTGCGAGTACGAAGCGTTCATTTGCACCTTCCTTACCAGGGAAGACCTCTTCTTCCGCGAGGATGGCCAATCTTTCAAGTCCGGGGTAAAGGTTTGTCTTCGACTCGCTCGCCTCGTAGAGTTTCCACCGACGGCCAGGCGCGCCCTCCGAGATAACCTCCACCCGAGTGGAAACTCATGTTCCCAAGAGCTCTAACGGGTCAGAAAAGCTCTACTTTCCGTAAAAGGCGGAAAATCCGCCTTTTTCGACCTCGAAGTCAGGCGAAAGCTCGAGCGCACGGCTCACCCTTCTGCCGGACTCGACCCCTCGGGATTTGAGTTTTTCACTTTGGTCCCGGATAGACACCGCCCCTGTCTGCTGCTGGCTCCTCTCGATACTCCGCTTAATACTTATCGAAGAGCTGTTATCCATGAGAGGGCAAAGGAGAACCTAATTGCCTTTCTCGCTTCTCCTCACTTTACGTAGAGAGCGTTGCGACACCTGTGAGCAGACCACTCGTGTCCGCCCCAATGCAGCCGAGGCGTCTCATCGAGCTTGCCCTGCTGACAACAGCAGACGCGTAATTCCTCCCATTCCCCGCCTCAGTCTCCCCACGCTCTAGGCCCTGCGTACCACTCCTGAACGCAGAGACGAGGAACGGACATTAACATTAACACGGATGCTCGAACCTCCGAGTGGTACACCCGGAAAACTCAATCTCCCGAGCCTCACCACATCTTCCCCGTTCCACCTCTCGCATGCATCTATCTCGCGAGAGTGGGAACCAGGAGCGATTGATGGGCTTCTCCCTGCGAGTACGAACGTCAATTGGCATCCCCCTCCCCTTCCTTACCAGGAAACCTCTCTTCTTCTCGAGATGGCCAATCTCAAGTCGGGGTAAAAGGTTGTCTCGGACTCGCCTCGCCTCGTAGATGTTCTAGCGCGCCTAGCGCAGCCCGCCCTCCCGAGATAACTCTCCTACCGCCGCCAGAGACGGTGTCCAAGAGATCAACGGGTCGAGAAAAAGCTCTCCTTTTCGTAAAAAGGCGGAAAATCCGCCCTTTTTCGACCTCGAAGCAGGGAAAGCCGATGCCCAAACGGCTGCGAGCCGCTCCGGAACTTCGACCCCCGATTGAATTTTTCACTTTTGGCCGGAAACCGCCATCGTTCTGGCATCTTCCGTACCTCCGCTAATACTCTATGTCGAGCGAGCTTATCCCAGTGAGAGCATTAAGGAGACATAATAATGCCCGTTCCTTCCGCTCTCCTACTTTACCGTAGAAGCTGCGACAACTGTGAAGAAGACACCGTGTCCGCCCCCAGCAGCCAGGCGGTCCATCGAGCTTGCCCTGCTGAACACAGGCAGACGCGTGAAGTTCCTCCATTCCCGCCTCAAGTCCCACGCTCTAACGGCCTGCGACCACTCCTGGAACGCAGAGAGAGACGTGTACATTGACATTAACACGTATGCTCGGGAAGCTCCGAGTGGTGACACCGTGAGAAACTCATCTCCGATCTCATTCCATCATCTTCCCCGTTCCACCTCTCCGCATGCATCTATCTCGCGGAGAGTGGGAAGCAGGAGCGATGATGGGGCTTCTGCCTGCGAGTACGAAGCGTCATTGGCACCTTCCTTACCAGGGAAGGCCTCTTCTTCTTCTCGCGAGATTCGGCCATATCTTCAAAGCGGGTAAAGGTTTTGTCCTTCGGACTCGCTTGCCTCGTAATGTTTCTAGACGCCCAGGCCCGCTTCCCGGGATAACCTCCACCCCGCCAGGAAGATCGTTCAAGAGCTAAACGGGTTCTGAGAAAAAGCCTCTACTTCTTTCCGTCAAAGCGAAATCCGCCTTTTTGTTCACCTCGAAGCAGGGAAATGCTCGAGCGCCAACGACTCTGGCACCCTCTTCCGGGATGCGAACCACCTCGATTGATGTTTTCAACTTTTGGCTCCGGGAAACCGCACCTCGTTCTTGGCAGTCTCTCCGTACTTCCGGCTTAATATCTAGTTCCGAGAGAGCTTTATCCCCAGTGAGAAGGGCAAAGGGAGGACATAATAATGCCTTCTCGCTCTCCTACTTAACGTAGGAGAAGCTGCGACAGGAACGTGTCGAGAAGACCCTCGTGTCCGCCCACTAGCAGTCGGTCATCGAGTTTGTCCCTGCGACACAGGCAACGCGGTGAAAGATCCTCCCATCCCGCCTCAGTCCACACGCTCTAGGCCCTGCGTACCACTCCTTTACTCGTCGCTCTAGGCCCTGCGTACTCACTCCTGAACGGCAGAGAGAGACGTGACATTGACTCATTAACACGGGATGGCCTCGAACCTCGCAGTAGGTGCACAGCCCGGAGAAACTCCATCTCCGGATCTCACCATCATCCCGGTTCCACCTCTCGCGCAGCATCTATCTTCGTCGAAGAGTGGGAAGCGGAGCGATGATGGGGCTTCTCCTGCCGAGTACGAGGCGATCATTGGCACATCCTTTACCAGGGAAGTACCCTTCTTGCTTCTCGGAGATGTTCCAATCTTTCAAGTCGGGGGTAAAGGTTTGTCCGGACTCGCTCTGCCTCGTAGATGTTTCTTAGACGGCCCAGGCGCCGCCTTCCCGAAGATAGAACCCACCCCGCCAGAAAGATAGTCCAAGAGCTCAACGGGTCGAAAAAAGGCTCTACTTTTCCGTAAAAGGCGGAAAATCCGCCTTTTGTTAGACTCGACGAAGCACGGGAGCGTCGACCGCCACGCTGCCCCCTCCGGGCCTGCGACCGCTCGATTTGAGTTTTTCACTTTTGGTCCTCGGAAGACCCACCACCTCGTCTGCAGTCTCTCCGTCCTCCGCTTAGACTGCTATTCTGAGAGAGCTTATCCTGTGAGCGTGGCAAAAGGGGAGGCACATTAAGCTTCTCGGCTCTTCCTATTACGTAGGGACTGCGACAACCTGTGAGAAGACACTCGTGTCTCCGCCTCCAGCAGCCCAGCCGGTCTTCATCGAGCTTGCCCTCTGAAACACAGCAACCGTGGAGGTCCTCTGCCATCCGCCCAGTCCCACTCTCTAGGCCTGCGTAACCACTCCGTTTACGCAGAGAGAGACTGAACAGTTCGTACATAACACGGATGCTCGGAAACCTCCGACTGGACACCCGGGAGAAACTCGGAATTCTCCTCGGTTGCCTCAACATCGCTTTCCTGTTCCACCCCTCCTGTGCTACTACTATCGGAGAGTGAGAATCGACGGTTCGTATGATGCGTCTGGGCGACGAGAAGCGTCCAGTTGCACCCTTCCTCCAGAGTATAGTCTCTTATCTCGAGAGTAACTGCCAATCTTCAAAGTCGGGGTAAAGGTTATCTCGGACTGTTGCTTCCTCGTAGCCGCTACAGAGGCGCCCAGGAGCTGCAACACTTCCGAAGATAACCCTCACTCCCCTAAAAGATCGTCCAAGACTTGGCAGGTCCGAGCAAAAGCGCTACTTTTCCGTGAAAAGGCGGAAAACATCCGCTTTTTCGACCAAGAAATTCACGGAAAAGCTTCGATCTACCGGCTGCACCCTCTCCGGACTTGACCACCTTCGATTGAGTTTTTCGAACCTTGGTCCAGCGGAAGACGCCTCTCCTGCAATCTCTTCCGTACCCGGCTTCCACTCGTCGAGAGAGCAATATATCCGTGAGAGGCCACGCCATTAAAATCCTGTGAAACTGCTGCGTTACGTCCCTGAAGGATGTCACCAAGGCTCACAAACACTCCGTCCCCGCCCAGCCGGGCGTCTCATCGAGGCTTTGCCCTCCTGGACTACACGGCAGACGCCGTGGATGTCCTCCCTATCCCGCCTCAGTCCCCACGCTCTAGGCCCTGCGTACCACTCCTCTGGACCGCGGAGAGAGACGGGACATTGACATTAACACGGGATCTCGAAACCTCCGAGTGTGACAACCCGGCGAACCCATCTCCCGGTGGCCTCAACATCTGTCTTCCCTGTTCCACCTTACATCCTCGTGCTCTACTAGTCGTAGGAGAGGAGGAGACGGTGTCCGATGATTGTGTCTGCCTGAGAGAAGCGTCATTGGCACCTTCCCCAGGAGGAGAGTCCTCTACTTCTCGAGTAGATGGCCAATCTTCAGCGGGGTAAAGGTTTTGTTCGATCTTGCTCTCACGAGCCGCTACAAGGCGCCCAGGAGCTCACTCCGACGATAACGCCACTCCGCCTAAAGATCCGTTCCTAAGACCTTGGCAGTCGTAGCAAAAGCTCTACTTTCGTTAAAAGGCGAAAATTCCGCCTTTTTCGACCAAAATCACGGCAAGTTCGATCATCCGCTTGCACCTCCTCGTCGCGGAACTTGACAACCGTCGACTTTTGAGTTTTTTCACATCTTTGGTCACGAACGACGCGCCTCGTTCCTGCAGTCTCTCCGTACCTCCGTTCCAACTCTAGTCGAGAGAGCAATATCACCGCTGAGAGGCCAACGCGACATAATCAATCCTGTGTAACCGCTGGTTAGTCCCTGAAGTATGTCCACCAACACTCACAAGACACTACTTCGTCCCCCAGTCCGGCGTCTCACCGAGCCGTTTGCCCTCCATGACACAGGCTTAGACGCGGTGAGGTCCCTCCGCATCCGCTCATCCCCACGCTCTAAGGCCCGCGCTACAGTCCTGACCGCAGAGAGAAGACGTTGAACTTTGAACATTAAACCGGATGCTCGAACCTTCCGGAGTCGGGACACCTGCGGAGAAACTCATCTCCCGTTGCCTTCAACAATCGTCCTCCTGTCCCCAGCCTCTCGTGGCTACTACTATCGGCGTGAGAGTGAGGAACGACCGGGTCGATCTTGGTGTCTGTGCCTGAGAAAAGCGTTACATTGTCACCTTCCTGCCAGGAGGAAGTCCCTCTACTGCTCGGACGGATGCAGCGCGAGTTCAAGCCAGAGATCTTTGCCAGCGACTGTGATCAAGTTGTAAATCGGCACGAAGGCTGCCCAGCGAGGCTGCCCAGGCCGCAAGGAACCCTCTCAATCTCCGCCTAAAAGATGTCCAACACTCTTGGCGCAAGTCGAGCAAAAGCTCTACTTTTCCGTGAAAACGGCGGAAAATTCCGCCTTTTCGACCAACATGCGACGGTAAATAGTTCGAATCACGCCGGCTGCCACCCTCTCCGGACTTTGACACCTCGAAATTTGACGTTTTTCACTCTTTGGTCACGGAAGACCGCTCGCTTGCCTGCAGCTCTCTCCGTACTCCGGCTCCCATCCGTCGAGACGAGCAATATCACCGTGAAGGGCCCGGGAACATAAATATGCTGTGACTGCTGTTAGTCCCTGGATAGATGTGCTACCACAGCTTCACAAGACACAACTCTTTCCCGCCCGAGCCGGCGCTTCTCATTCGAGCTTTGCCCTCTCTACACATGGCAGACGCCCGTGGAGTTCCTCCCATCCCGCCTCAGTCCCACGCTCTAGGCCTTGCGTACCACTCCTGACCCGCAGAGGAGAGACGTACATTCGACATTAACAGGATGCTCGGAACCTCCGAGTGGTGACGCCCGGGAGAAACTCATCTCCGGCTGGCCTCACCATCATCTTCCTGTTCCACCTCCGAAATGCCTCTTATTGTCTCGAGAGTTGGAGCAGGGGCGATGATGGTGTCGTCTGCCTGACTGACTGAGAAGATGGTCATCAGCTCAGCTGTGGGTGCAGATCTTACCGTACTCCAGCCTTAGTCCCTCAGGTCTAGCCCTGTCATACCACTCCTGAATACAGAGAGCCGCGTGACATTGCACATTGGTGCTGGATACTCGCCTGTTTCCGGAGTGGTGGCGTCGCATTGATACACTAGCAGGCAAGTCCTCAATTGCCTCTTCTCACTCTCCAGTACCGAGAGGTCGGAAGGAGAAGGTCATCGACACCTCCTGTTCGGGCGAACCAGTATGTCTTCTTTCTCGCCTCGGTCACCCCTATATCAAGTTGGGCGCAGAAATTCGGTCATAATGAATGTCGGCACAACCACTCGGTACTCTTTTTCTGTCGAAATTTGATAAGAAAGATAACCATCCTAACAGGCTTGAAAAGCGCTTTAAATAACAAATAATGTTGATACGATAAAAAATTTTTCCCGCCGGCCCCAGCTACATCCTCTCTAATACACTAATGCTTCCTCGCCCTATACCACCACCCGTCACAAAGATTTACGTCGAATAAAAATTGGGCTGCTGCAGGGCTTAACTTGAAAATTTTGATCCTTTCGAAACTTTCCGGGAGCAGTAAACGTTGTCAGACTCGATACGAGCCTAACTTAGTGCGCTCTGGAGATTGTTTTTCGTAAGAAACACTTCTTTTTTTTGGTGCACGCGGCTAAACGAAAAATCGAAGAATTCTAGTCCACCCTACAAAATCGACTCATCGACAACCAGACTTCGGAATGCCCACGTTTTAGACCCAGACAGCTACGTGGTAAGCTCGTTGCTGAGACATTTTAAATTTCCTATAAAAAATTTTCCGCAAATCCTGTGGTCAGTGGCTTATAAAATCATCGAAGAAAAATTCTAAGTCCCCCTGATCCAAAATTCGACAAAACCGACTCGGGGGCTACGGTTCAATCCGACGAGGTACTATTGACAGTTCTCGTCCAGAGACACTTTGCTATCCCAGCATTTTTCGGACCAAAATCTTTTCTAAGTCCCCATCTCGGGACGCGACTCGAGAAAATTCTAAGTTTATCCCCGCCCAAAACTATTTCGATCCAAACCAGATCGTCGGGAGAGCGCGCTTTCAATCTCCGCCGAGTACGGGGCTACGGTCGGTGCGAGACATTTTTTCGCTGCTTTGTATACATCCTATATAATAATTTTTTCGAAATCTCTGGTCAGAGCATTGTATCGAAGAAATCAAAAATGTCGTTGTTCAAAGATGTTCGCCAGACCAAAATTCGACCCACCAGACTTCGGGAGAGCACTTTCACGTCCCGAACCAGTACGTGACACTCTCGTGTCAGATCACTTTCCTAATGCCAGCCAATTTTTATGCGGGCGACCGACCTGACCAAAATTTTTCAATAGTCGTCAGCCTCACTCGGAGGGAAAGTTCTGACCTAGGGGCCCTTTATGTGATCGCTCTTGTCGATCGCCGCGAAATAAGCCCCTTCCCGATCCAGGTCTTCGACGGGAAACTCCCCGCTGCGATAGAACTTTTTCCATCCGCCGGCGACTCAGGCTGTCGAAGGGAATTTCTCCGGCAAACAACGCGCAAGATTATCCCCAAAGTGGTAATTTGTGGACATGAGGGGATATTCTTCTTACCTAGTGGGCGCATCATGATCGCCCTTGTCGAGCGCGCCCGAGAAATGCCTTCCAGAATCCAGGTTTTCACGGAAGATCTCGCGCAGCGAAAACTCCTCTTCCTTTCCAGGCCCCCCGCCGGTCAGTAGGTCCAAAGAGATCGCTTTCTCGGCACAACGCGCGATTTATTCCCAAGTGCCTGGATTGTTTGGCACTGAGGGGGATATTTCTTACCTAGGGGCGGCCATTATTGATCGCCCCTTTCGATGCGCGTCGAGAAACTACCTTCCCAACATCAGTTTTCACGGAAAATTCTCGCGCAGCGATACTCCTTTCCCTACTCGCCGACTCTGGTCGAAGAGGAGCTTTCTGCAGGCATACACGCGCGAGATTTTTCAAAGTCCGCGAGATTTTGACTGGGGGTATATCTCTTACCATGCTGCGGCCAAATGGATCGCGTCCTTGTCGAGCGCGTCCCGAGAAATACTCTCTCAAACCAGTTTCACGGGACATCGTCGCGCAGCGGAATATCCTCTCCTTACCAGGTCTCCCCGCCGGGATCTTAGAGTCCAAAGAGGAGCTCTCGGTGCAACTAACGCGCGTAGATTTCGTCAAAGTCGGATTTGACTGAGGGTGGCATACTTTTTACCGTGGCGGCATATATCGCCCTGTCGTAGCGTCGCCGAGAATACCCTTCCTTATATCTCAGGTTTCCAATCGGAAGATCTGCGCACGAAACCTCCTTTCCTTCCGCCGGACTCTAAGGTCCGAAAGAAGGAGCCTTTCTCATGCATACACACGCTCATTTTTCCAAAAGTCGAATTTGGACCAAGGGGAAGTCTTCTTACCGTGGCGGCCATAGGATCGCGCCTTGTCGAGCGCGGCCGAAAAATGCCTTCCCGAATCCAGGTTTCCAC
>JABUQX010089015.1:0-35001 GCA_015478945.1 Trachelipus rathkii | reverse complement strand
TTAACGATACCATGCCAGTTTGCGTCTTTAATTGATTTCGCTAATATATACAATATATATAAATTATTATAATATAAATATTATAAGATTATAATCAATATAAGATATAATATTATATATATTATAATATATATTATTAGTATACTCAATTAATATATATATATATATATATAATTATATAGTATATATATAGTATATATATCACGTAACTATGTCCCGCATGGCTGCAGAGTGGTGTTGGTGGTAGATATTTAAATTATAATTCAAACATTACCGCCAATATCTATAAGTTATCAAATTAATTAGCATGTGTTGGCTTTACCAAATTGCTTTTGCTTTCGAACAAAATTTAAAAATTTTATTCAATGAGCTCGGATGACTTTGGAAAAAGAGCTTTAGCCTTCTAGAATTAAAGTTGTGAAATATTCTTGTTTTTTTTATGTTTTTGCTTTAATAAATTATATTATATTTAATACAGATAATATTATATATTGATATATTAAATATATATATTTATCTTATATTTACTAATATATATATATTAGCGCTACTTGATTGAATAAATCAAGCATCCAGTTTAGCTAAGCCGATTTTATTGTTTAAAATCAAACTAAATCGAACATAATTCACAGAAATTTCGAGAGATAAAAAAGATTGCTTTTTTTTTAAATACGTTATGACAACTAAATAAAGAAAAATAATGGAGTGAATATGAAATAATAATAGTTTAGATTTAATGAAGTGAATAAATTAAATAACATAAGTATTAGTGAAGTGAAATTATTAATTATTATAAGTTGTCTGGGAAAAATTTTAATAAATATCTAAAAAATTTTAGATATTCACTTAACCGGTTGTGGAAATGCTCAATTAATTTCTTAATAGTTTGTTACGAACAAACACTTGGAATTTTCCTAGTTTTATTAGGTTGTATTCTGGTTGTAGAGCGCACAGATATCTCATCCTATTCAAACCAATACAAATGTTACAGGGAAAGGAAATACCATTTGTTGGAATCCATGCAATTTTATTCCGCCGAACTTGTCAAAGAAATACGATATCTCAAAACTATCAATAGCTCAGCGAAAAGGATACTTTTTGAACTCCTTGTAAATTTTTAGTTAGGAAAATGTTTAAAAAAAAATAATAAATAATAAAATAAATAATTGGCTATTTTTTTTTTTAGGGTAGCCAGGAAGGAATATAATATATTATAATATTATAATATAACTATAAATATATATAATTATATATAATACTATATAATATATATATATATTTTTAATATATATAATTTATGATTAACTAATATATATATACCTATTGTAGTTATTACACTGGCAAGTGTAGGGGGTCGAGCGACGGGAACCAGGGGCAGTGAGGACGTTTTTCCATACCCGTAGGGGAGGGCGGAACACAGGAAACCCCGCGTCAGCCCAAATACCAAACGGGAGGTTCGGGACCCTCCACGGAGGGATCGGAGAATTGGTCCTACAACTAGGTTCGCGACTGGTCCGACTATCGTGGCGACTCTGCAATCGGATGCGGGCGCTCAACGAGGCGACTGTAATAGTCAAAAGAAAAAAAAGAAATTTAACTAGAAGTTATTTATAGTTTAACGAAGTGGGTAACGAATAAAGGTCTTAATAGGGGCTGTCTAGAGTTATATTTATATAATTATAGTTAATATTTTCTTTTTTAACTTTTTTATTTTACTTTTACTCTTTTCCTATCTTTAATTTTACAGGATTCCAAAATGACTTAATTAGATATATAGAATGGAGATATGGTATGTTTTTTGAGCTTTTTTTTTTTTTTTTTTTGTTTTTTTTTTTTCTTTTTTTTTACATTTGCCGGATTATATTGGAGGCGTCGGATTCCGGCAATGTATGATGCCGTTTTTGGATGTGGGCATATGATGTAGTTTTTGATGATTGATATAGTTGTCGCTTCTAACATTTTACATTATATATAGATTAAGTATATATTATATTTTATTATACTAACCTATATAATTATAATATACAAATTATATTAATATATCTTATATATTATTATATATTTATTTATATAACTATATATTATATATATATTATATATATATAGTAATATATATTATATATTACATATATAAATATAAAAAGTGATAATTAAATAATAATAATATATACTTATATATATATATATATTATATATATTAGTATATATTATAATATATATATTATATATATTATATATATTATATTTAATATAATATATTATATATATATATATATATAATATATAATTAAAATATATATAATATATTATACTCATATATATATTAATATTATATATCTTATATAATAATATAAGTTAATATAGATATATTATATAATATTACTATATATAATACTATAATATATCAATCGCTTGATATATTTTATATATTCAGTGCATATTTCATGTGAATATTTTAGGCATATATTTCTATTATTCTTATTAGATCAGATTTTGGGACAAGAATGCGTGAAGCTATTTTTCTAATTAATTATATATATTCATATATTATATATAATATATTGAAGCTCTTTATTAGAATAAAATGTGTTTCAACTTTGTTTTGCTTTTATTTCATAAGTGGCTCTTATGTATAAAAAATCTATAAAATGGATCAGCACCAAAAATGCAACTTTAGTGAAAACAACAATTCTTTGGTAATTTAGTGTCTTTGAAGTGGGAATGCGGATAAAGACATGATTTAGAATATAATAATATATATATATAATATAATATATATATATAATCTTATTATAATATTATTATTATATATATATAATATATATTATATCACTATAATTATTTATAATATACTTTTCTATTATATATTTATCATATATAATAAATATATTATATATTATACCAATTTGCTGATATTTCCGTTCTATCTGACGTCTATATGTTAATTAGGCGTTTTTGTTTTGCATATTGTGTTTACGAAAGCGTAAGATATCTTCGATTTGCGTTGGTTATTATTAATAACTTAGCGGCCAAAATCGCAAAAGAAATGTGCTTACCACAGTAGGGATTCCGATATTCTATAAGTTTGTATTTCCGAGTGGATTACCTCAATAATGCGACTTAAAAAAAAAAATGATAGAGAAAAGTGCGTAAGGAGACTTCAAAACCAAATACAGATATATATATATAGATAGAAATAGAATAATTTATTACAATATTTAATAAAATCACATTATAAAATATAAATTATAATAAAATAGAAATAAATATAAAATAAACAAAATCAAGAAAAATATAGATAAATATTTACGGTATAACTTTTTTATTTATTTGTATTATCGAACGAGGGCTCCGATCACAGCAGATCTAATTCTTATTGTTGCAAAACAAAAGTAACCTAATTAAAATCGTGAGTTCATTTTTTGCACGAATTCAGGCATATAGTGTACAGGCAATCAGGTAGTGCCAAAGCAATCCTATGGTGTAATGTGATAGGTTTAGAGTGTTTTTAGTTATTAAATTCCAACATTTTTAAGTTTATATGCTGTTAGAAGCATTTTGGAAAATGGAGGAATTTTTGAAACAGAAAACCGAAAACTGTGTGAGTTTCTTCTGAAGCTTAATTCATTGGTGAAGAGATGAATTTCGAAAGGAATGTCCATGTGTTTAAGGCTCCATCTTTAGTTATGGAGATGTTTTTGCTACATTGTCGACGTTACAGGTCGACGAAATTGTTATTAGTAACTATCGAATGTGACCTCGTCTATTTGGAGAATGGCTTTCTTCTCTTCAAGAAACGCTCAAATTGGTTGTTTTATAAAAGAATATAAGGTTCTTACATTGTGGAAAGTTTTTGTTTAAATATTTAATCTGAAGGGAAGATACATTTGGAAAGGGGCCATGGAAGGAAGGACAAGTAAACAGGAAGTTGGACTCTTATGCTATAGTACTTAATAGGGCGAGATACTGTGATCGAGAAAAGAGATAAAGTTTATCATAAAATTGTTAGAGGGATTAGGGCAAAGCTGAAAATTTACGAGAAAGTGATTTCTTATGGAAACTTAAAAATCAGAACAGAGTAACAAAAGGTGGTAATATGATGGGACTTGGACGCCAATTTTATGATAAAGAGGATAGAAATAAGAAGTTACCCAGTACGTGTTAGTGGATTGCGAATTAAATAAATAGCAATCCCACAGAATACTTTTACTTTAAGGAAACTAATTTTTTAGTTGATATTCTAATTAATTGTAATTGAATTAAGCTACCGTATTCGTTTTTGATTAGAATGAATTTAGTATGTTCCTTTGGTTTTATTTTAGAAGTTTACGTTTATATTTCATTTGTGCTGTGACGCAGTCGATAGAAACATGTCAATTAAATTCTTCCCTTTCCAGCATAAAAAAAAAACAAACATACACAAGCAAAAGCATATACAACGAAATATTGGATTACTTTTGTTTTTTAAACATGAATAGCTTTGTCTGATTTAGAGTACGTGGTAATTATGGAAGTAAGAGAAATAAAAAAAATAAAAAACTGGTTTATTTTTACTATAATTGATCAGCTATTGTGATGGGTTTAATACATTTTGGAAAGAAATTAGATTAAAGCTAGATTTATTGAGATGAAAAATCATATTTTTCAGACGGGACCTAACACGCCGCCATTTTTTTGTTTACATATATATATTAGATAGTATTAAATTTCGGCCTTAGACGTAAAAATGGCTAACCTTACAAATGAAAGGAATTCCTTACTGTGGAATGCATTTCTTAACATTTTATCGGTTCTTAAGATTTGACAAAACGAACGCAAGCTGAAGCATTTCTTACGTTTCGTAAGGACCGCTGTTACAGAAACGGCATTTTATATATTTTATTATTATAATATATATATATATAAATTATATATTATAATACTACCTACATATAACGCTACACATTACTATATATACTTGTTGAAAATATATTCACTCCCAAATTTCTAACTCATAATAAATAATATACACTAAACAAAAATAAAATAAAATACAAATTAAAATAATAAAAAAATAAAAATAACTAAAATAAAAAATAAAAAAAAAAAAAAAAAAATTATACTACCCTAACATATAATATATATATATACTAATTATCCATGTACTAACAATCTATACTACTACATATAGCTACCATACCTATTATACATATAATATATCTATAGAATAATCAATAATTAATAAAAAATAAAAATAATATATTAATATAATATAAAATAAATTAATCACTTCTATTTTATACAGTATATATTATATTACAAAGAAGTTCTCCAAGTTTTTAGAAATATTATTAATATATTAGTTAAAGTTTATGCGGGACGAGGACCCAAGTCAAATGCACCCCCACCAGCCTCTTTTCCCATCCTCGCCCTTAGATCGAAAGCCCGATTTATTTAACCACGAATTATTTATATTGCACATAGTATTTGAAAATGTAAAAGTATGAAGGTTGTGTGGCGTTGGAACAGTCAAGGTTACGCGCTTTTTTGGCGGGGAGGGAATATTGTAGTTTTACTATATATAGCCCAGCATTGCTAAAATTTACTACTCACTTGGAACATAAGTTGGAGGACAGGCAAATATTTCCATGCAAGTTTACTTTAGCGTGGGTAACTTTTGCATTAACTTTCAGTAAGGCTTGATCAGTTATTCTCCTCCGTTTACTATTATTGATAGTTTTAAATATTGTGGTATTTACCCTTTCGATCCGAAATCGCCCGATTACAGTAAATGCGTTCTGTAGAAGAAGGAACAGGGAATCTGATTAATTTATCGTAGAAGATGTCTTGTGCTATTGAGATCTTCGTTATGCGTTTCTGGGTGGCTAAATTAAATAGACTATTGGATGTTATATTTCAACTGCAAACAGGTTGCGGATTTAGACTTATTCGAAAGTATGCCACATAAAAATTTGCTTATTATACCGGCGGCGACGGCCAATAAGTTCGAATCCCAGACACGAGTTTCACAACTAAGAGCGTTTTTTATAGCTCTAGTTTTATCAAATCTTTATTTCTTTTAAACCGTCATCATTTTTATTTGAGATGGTTCAAAATTCTTTCCTTAGCGTTGAGATTAAATGGTAGTTACATCGGGACGACCGTGCCGTGGTGCTTGTTAAATATTTTGGAATCAATGAAATCTCATGTGAATCTGTTGACTCAATTTATTTGAACTATCATGATGTGAGAATTCGATGAGTAATCATTACACAAGTTGAGTCGAGTACATGATCTCATCTTAATTTGCATTGGACTCTAATTTAAGTCATTTTATCTTATAAAATTCTTTTATGATATCCCGCCTCCCATCTCCGCGCAACATTCCGCGGGAAAAGCGCGTTGCGGAGGGATCTTTAAATAATTGTGCGGATGCTCCAAGGATGCGAAATTGGAGTTACCTGACTCCCTGTAAAGCTATTATAGGATACTTCTGATCCTAATATATATCTATATATTTATTATAATATATATATAATTAATATATACTCTATATTATCATGTTATTATAATATTAATATACGTGGGTACGTAGTTTAGATAGTAGTAGGGTATATATTGATATAGTATATTATACTATATAATTATTATTTATATTATAATATATAATATATATAGACTTAATAATATATATAACATATATAATTAAAAAATAAATAATAAATAAAATAAAACTATATATATAATATATAAATATATATTATTATCTTATATTTAGTTTTTGAGTGATCTTTGGTAATCGGATACTCTCTCTCTCTCGGCAAAAATTTTGGTATCGGTATAGGTTATTTTTACCGATACTATCAAGATTTGTCCGATTCTGATCGGTTCATGGTATCGGCCTCAATATATTGGATAATCGGTTGCAACAGTATATAAATAATATAAATATATAATATAAATATAATTATATATACAAGAATATATATAATTTAATTATAAATATAAATATATAATAATATATAGCATATTAGTATATTCCCGCCCATTAACCCCAATATAATAGATAAATTATAGCCGCAGCATACTATCATAACTATCAGTACTAGATACCTTAATATATTTTTATATTTTAATTATTATATATTTAATATTATATATATATATATTATTATTAGTATATATAAATATAGTTATATATATATATTATATATAGATATAATATATAATAATAATATATTTATATATATATAATATATTAGTATATGATATTAACTAAATAGTATATATTAATATATATATATTATATTATAATATATAAAATATATTATATACTTTATATAATATAATATTTTTAATTATATATTTAATACGTCTAAATATATATATATAAAATATATATTTATATATAATAAATATATTATATTATATTATAACTATATATAATTTTTATTATATCATATTAATATATATATACTATAAATTAAATATAATATTAGTATTATATAGTAAACTATATAATATATATAATTATAATAAAATGTATTATATATAATAATTAATATATTTATATATATATAAATTATAAAAAAATAAAACTAATAATAAAAATATATTTATATATATATATATATATATAATAATATATATGTGTGGTGGTATGTGTGTGTTTAGGTTGTGTGTGTGTATGTTAATTTGGTATATGTTTGTGTGTGCTGAGGGCTTTTTAAGGAGGTGGGATATATTATAATATATATAATTATATATATATAAAATATATATATAATATATATAATTATAATAATATATTATATATTATAATCTTATATATAGTATTTATATATATATATTATATATATTTCTATAATTATAATATACTATAATATTATTATTATATTATAAATAAATATATATATATATATATACTAATATTCTATGGCGTACTAGTATAAAAGTAATAAAAGAGATAATATAGCTATAATATTCTTATATGGACTTATATATATACCCTTAGATAGCTCTTATATATAATCAGACCTCCAGAGACCGTTATATCTAATTCTAATAATAGCCATAATTAGCCATATATCAGATATAAAATATACGTCATCGGATGTATGGACCAAAACGGGTAGGCGGGATATATACCTATAAGTAACCAGACAACCCCTATATATATAAAATATATGCTAATAGATATAGTATTCATATCACTATATATCCTCTTGTATATTATTTGACTTTTAGTTATAGCTTAATATATATATATACAGTACGTAACCGATATTACGGTACTATATATACAGTATATATATATATTTATATATTTAACAATTTAAAAACTAAATATATATATATATATATATAATAAATATATAATAAATAACAAACCAAACCAAAATGATATATATATAATGTTATATATATTATATATATATTACTATATATATATATATAATATTATATATTATATTAATATACTATATATAATATTATAATATTTATATTATAATATATTTATAATATAAGATCTGTATTTTCCTTAGTTAGTTTAACACATATTTAAATCAGTATTTATCCATATTGATTAGGCTAGAGACCATTAATAAAACACTTAAATTTTAGCTGATTAAACCAGAAGGGGAAGCCGAAAAAGAGAAATATCAGAAGGGAGACTGGGGATAAAGAATGAGGGAAAGCTCTTGAGGCAATGTTATTGGAAATACAGTACAAAGGAAACAAAATTCCTGAGGAAAGGCAAGGAACAACTTATGGCTATATCAAAGAAGCAGTTTTGAATAAATACACAAGTTTTCCACGAAGAGAAGCATGTTAAAAAATGATTTTACGTCTTTTAACAGAAGTTTAATCTCTCACAACAATGCACAAAATAACATTTTTAAGATAAGCATAAAAAAAAATATTGCTGTATTGATGAGCCTAAAAAGTGATTACTGAATAACGACTTTCAAAATTTATTTTAAACTTTCATTCTAATATTTAATTTTAAAATTTAAATTATACTAGTTTTATCTAAACATAATATAAAAAAATCGTGAAGAATGAGAAGAGCAAAAAAAAGCAATATTTTCAACACCCAACCAAAAGGCAAACATTTTTCTCTTTACAAATTAATTATTAAAATAGAGATTGTAAAAATAAACAAAATAAATTTTTTATTGGGCGAAACTTTGTTATATTTTCACGAATTGTGAACAGGACCTTTTGCTGGTATATGAAGCAAGCTTGCAATCTCAAAGTCATCGTATCGAGTCTATGGAAGATTTTCTCTTCGTCTAGGTGCAAAGGGACTGAAAACCCTATACTGATCAAATCTTCATTTTCAAATAGACATGGTAGTGATAAGAGTTAAACCCTATTTATCAATCACCCCACGCCACATGCACTTTTTGTGGCCGGGGATTTGTGAAGTGAATTGTTTAAATTAAATAAATAATAATATATATATTAATATATATTTATATAAATATATTATATATATAATATAATAGTACTATATATATATATATTAATATAACTATATATATATATATTAAAATATTATATTATATATATTTATCTAATATTATATATATTATATATTATATTCTCACATCGATTTTGGGGTGAGGGTATATATAATAATAATTCCCGCCTTTCTCCCTCTCCTGTAGGAAGTGCACCTGGTCAGCTGCCATTGCACGAAGCTCCTTCCAGTCGCCGTCGATATTCATTATTATAAACTCTTTCCCTTACACCTCCTCTAATTGGTCAAATCCCCCTACTCTTATCGCTCTTTCAACACATGACTCCACATCACACCTAACGGCCTCCAACTCCTTCCTTCTATCCGGCTGACCACTAATATACTTTTGCACACCTATTTGCTTCCATCTCCTCACATGTCCGAACCATGTCCGAACCATCTTTCCACCTGTTCTAATATACTCTCCACACTCAACACCAGGGCCCTCTTAACCATTCATCCCGCCCTAGGCAAAAAATATTAAACATAATTCATATGTAAATATAAATACATATATAATTATGATATATATATATATTATATAATATATATTATATATATATTATATAATAATAATATAGTTATATAATATATATATTTATATATTATATATAAGTATAATATATATATTATAATACTATCATATATATTATATTATATTTTTCCGTGTTTAGCCACTAGGGCCGCCCTAATATTCTGCCGCCCTAGGCAATTGCCTAGTTTGCCTAGCGGGACGACCACTCCCAACACCGCCCTCACGTAATCATTCCTACCTCCTAGTCCTTTGCCACCGTAATATCAATCTATGATTTAACTTTCATTTCAATGCCTGTCTTTACATTTAGCTTTTTGGTATTTAGTGCTTCAAGCCTCGTGGTTCATATCTTAACATAGAGGCCATCACAAAGTATAGTATACTATATATAATATATATATTATATTTATTATATATCATAATATATATATATAGATATACTTATATATACTAGTATTATATTATATATATATGATTATATATATACTATTATTATATATATATACTATATATATTAATATATCTATAATATATATATCATTATCTTCATTAATTAATATAATAAATATTATTTTATTTATATTATATATATAGTATAAATTATGATTGTTTTGACTTTCACCAGGATATATTACGATTCCTTGAGCAAAAGGGATACACAGCGCAATTGTCTCATTAATTCTTTTCAAAGTTATTGTTTACTCCGGACCACACAATTGTATTTCCTCTATGACACTCCTAAATATTCAAATGTTCCGTCTGCTTCAAATACTCCCCTCCAATTCGTATATTCAACTCCTCCTGCCTCATCCTCATATCTCTTTGTATTAAACCATTATTGATTTCTTTCCACTTTAATACACCTACGTTCACATACCACTTTAAACTTTGCAGAGCCTCTCTTAGACTCCGAGATCAACGCCGAGATCATCCGCGGTTCCTAAGATCTCTCCGATCTCCCTTTCCTTGCCACACTCCGCACAATAGTCCATAACGTTATGAACAAAAATTGGGAAGTTACACTTCCACCTGCTTATTCACCTGTTGTAATACTTCCAAAACTAAGTAACTATTCATCTGGTGTTTACTCCTTAAATGCAACGCTATACCCACGATAGGCTTTTATAGACTATTCTCAGTTTAGGTAGGCACCCTATACTCCCTTTATCCCAAGCATTTATTACACAAGATCTCTCGACACGGAACGTCGACGCCTTTTCTAAATCAGAATAAGAGCCAGAAATATGCTTTCGAGTTAAAATTCTCTATCGATGCACACATTATCTCTTACAAATTCCACAAGTGATTCCTTCAATTCCATTAAAGTCATTGTGCCTCTTGTCACCATGTCACGTATCATCGCCTTGTACATATGGGATCCTTTGGAAGGAAAAGAAGGAAGGGAAAAGCCTCTCACTGAACCTTATGTCTTCAATTGGACTCCTAAAGGTTACAATACCAATACAGAACTTTATTCCAATCTAGTTGCCTTTTTCACAGTAAGTGAATTTAATTTGTTTATTGAGAACTCTGAAGTTTAAATTTCGTGCTAATTATTAACCCACTTGTTTTAAATTATTTTAAGTTTGGTAAATGTACCTCGTGTTACTGTTTTATTTATTTTAGGATCTTAGTTCTCGTATTTTAATGCAAGATAAGCAGATATACCTAATGGGAACAGTTGTTAGGGAGGGATCAATGGCCACCAAAGAAGCTGATAAGCGAACATCTATAACTCCAAAGAAAGCCAGTGAAACAGAATCAATAAGACGGTGAGCATGAAAATTTTGCTTTTTTATGTGGTTGTAAAATGCTTTCTTTAAGCTTGTTCATTTGTAAGTTTGAGTAATGTATGAGGTAACATCTCGGGCTCTTGTGTAGTAGAGGACCCAAGTTCGATTCCTAGAGAGGACAGTTAGTTCCCTTAAATTGTTTTATAAATTTAAAAAAAAAAAAAAAAATTAAAAAAATAAAGTTGTAATTGAATAAATTTTATGGGAATGTATTGTATATATTGATTGTAGTGAGGAAATATAAATTATTATTCCCAGTAAGTTTTTAAACAATTTTATATATTTACTTTTTTTCACATTTTATACATTATTTTTATATATAAAAGAAGAAATTGAATTATGAGATAATAAAACATACTCTTCTTTTTTTTATATAATTAAAGCAGACCATTTGGAATATTTGTTATGGAAGTTTCAGAGGAAATTAGAAAGCAACGTGAAAGTTCGCTTCAGAATAACATTCTTAATGTTCCTACGACTGAAATCAAAGTGCCTTTTTATTCGTAAGTTTAAACAGTTTTGTAATTACAACACATTCCCTTACTTGGCAAAATCACTGTGTGTGTGTTTGATTAATAAAGAAAGAACTTAGTTTTTTTTTATCAAAGTTTCTAAATATTTTTTTTTTTATATTTAAATATAATTGTTGAATTTATAAGTAGGCCTATGTCTTTTGAGACAATTTGATCATATTGAATTCGTCTTTTTTCATAATTTTATAAAGTTAATGACAAGTCAAAGGACATTTTTTTTTATTACTGCTTTTGCGTTAAATACCTTTTATTTGTCGAAATTTATAAGCATGAAATAGTTGCTTGCTGACTAAGGATTGTAATTTAATACATCTTGCTAAGTATATATAAAATTTAAAGTGTGTATAATTTCAAAAAGAGCAAACTAGGGATATTTTTTATGATAGCTTATCTTATGATTGCTGCTTTATTTATTTTCCTTTTTTTAATTTTTGTTTTTATTTTCTCCTTTATAATGTTTAATATAATTACTTATAAGATCAGTTCCTTGCGCACTATAAATATAATGGCAAAACCTTCCTTGGATTGATTTTTCTGCCATTTTTTTTCTTCTTAGTTTCGATCAACAGACTTATATTCACACTGATTTTTTTTTCTTTTTGTGTCTTCAGCTTTCTTTAATAATTTTTACCCGCATATTAATGTCTAATTCCAAAATATATCTTTCGCTATGAAGGATACGCTGCCACAATAGCTCCACATAAATAGTAATCAGAATAAATCAGCATATGAAGTTAGAGAATAAATTAGCATTTGACGTTAGGACTTGATTACACATATGCCTTCTCCTTTGATTTTATCTCTTTAATATAACTCATTGGTAAGCATCCGTGGATGTGTCTGATTGCCATCTTAAATCTCCACATTTATGATAAGAAAGGTCTTAAAAGACCTAATAAAAAGCATCCGTTGATTATGGCTTTCAAGTCAATTAATATTTATTATCTACCCCTGGTCTAGTAGGTAAGACACATGGTAGATCAGGGTGCAACTACAGTTAAACCTCTGTGAAGAATGACAACTACTGATTATACTGTACATAACTTCTTTGTAAAATTAAGCCAATTGTTTTATTTCGTCAATCGTTAAATCTTTTAAAATGGCTCCTTCTGACCTTTTCACCCCAAACAGGTGTGGAGAGAAGGAGTCTCTGGATGTCCCTATCATGGATAGAAGAAACTTACACTGACACTCAAGGAATGAAAGCTATAATTGGATCATCTCTTCAAAGTCTTGGAATATGGGACGTCACTAGAATACCCGTCACCGTTTACCAACAACCGCGTGCACATTTAAGCAGGTCTCTGGAAAAAATTTCCGAATGCCACCCATTTGTTCCCATTGTATAATACTATATATATAAATTCTATACATATTATAATCTATATATATATATTATATACTATATATCTATATCAAATAACTAATCATAAAAGTCATTTCGAAAACAACAAAAATATATATACTATATATTATCAAGATATATTATATCATATACTATATAACATAATAATACTGATTATATATATATATATACGTACATAGAACATCTATTAGCCGGGCGAATACAGTTTACATTGAGTGTTGTCGCTGTAGGAAGATATTATTGCTCGCTATTTTGCGTCGCAAAGAGGTGGCCCTCGGAGTTGGGCGAGCTGCACCAGCGGACGCCCTGAATGGTCCAAGAACCAAGGGGCCCGTTTCAGGCGAGTCCCGTCACAGGATGGTGGGATCAAAACCTCCTTTCACCCATTTGAAACCAACCAAATGATTTGAGCGACAACTGAGGCAGAAAGCGGCCGTACGAGCCACACTAAATTGTATCGTTATAGGGTATGGATTTATGGATTTAGTTAGCAAAAGAACGAAGCGGTATGAAGGAGTAGGGCTAATAGTTGAAAGCTCAGATGATGGCAAAGAGGGTGTTATAAAAGAGTACGAACTATTGCTTTATTATATAATGGAGTGTTGAAAGATGGGTCGGGATAAGGATGCCTTTTTGCTGAATGAGGGGAAAAAGATTCTCATAAAAGATATGTTATTTACATAGTCGAGTGTGTGTAAGAATTATGGAAATGGGATTGTCAAAGGTGACTTAGGTTAGTATTAAATACGAAAGGTGGAGACAAGGATAGTTAGTGTATGTCTGCCGAGGTTGTCGGTCAACTGTTATAATGGATGGTTATATGAAAAATTAGTTGGGATTTTAAACCCTAATCGCGTAGAGAAACAGGAATACCCTAACATGGGTGCAGGGAAAATAGGTGTTAGAGATTGGAATGTGAGGTGAGCACCAGAAATAGGAGTGACGGCATCTCCAGTGAAATCGATTGAAATCCTGCCTGATATATAGTAGCGGATGATTTTGCTGAGTCTGGTTTTGTTGCAGGTGGCTGTTTGCTGGCTGTATCCAACTGGGTTTCTGCGGATTCTATAGGTATAGTAAGTAAGAATATTTATAGTTAGTATAGTCAGTACATACTCGGTTTAATGTAATAAAAATAAGGGTAATGTTCTAGTTATATATAGTTTTATTAAATATATATATAATTAAATTTAATATATAGAAGGTGATTAATGTGTATCGTTAATTCGACAAATAACCAAGATAACTCTGAATTATTACGATGATGCAGGTGTAAGTAGGAATAAAGTTTTGTAGTAGTATAATTAGGCTATATAGAGTTATAAGTGTATAGAGTTATATAGATCTGGATGTCAAATAATAATTTGAATGTTACGTTCTAGCCGAGTGTGAATGTAGAAATATAGGGAGATTCTATAAGTGCTGGAGTGTGCTAGGGTTTGCTTGAGGATACATTTATCCTGTCATCCTGTTGTTACATATATATATGGATATTTATAGGCGTATGACTTCAAGTATGATGATATAGGTTTTGGATTATCAATCTGTTCTGGAATAAAAATATAGATCGTAAAGTTTCAATGTGTTTTGCAATGACAGGATCTTGAGTAGGGGTACCTGCCCAAAAGTTAGTAGGCGTAGTGGAAAGATTCTGATTACCACTATAATGCACTAAAAACATATAAATTTAAAATAAATTAGGTATAGCTGTGTGTGGGTGTATAAAAAAGAAAAGGGGGTAAATAGAGAGGAAATGTAAATGGAAAGTAATAGTTGAGATGGGCTTGGGGGTAGCAATCGTGGGAAAACGAAGGATATATTGAGAAATTGATAGTCGGTTGGTAAAAAATCAAGGGAGGTGTATAGTGTGAGTATAGTGTTGGAGGAAAGTGAGATGCCGGACCCTGGAAGGACCGAAGAAAAAAAAGTGAGATGCGTAGGAAAGTAACAAAGTACTGAATGAGAAAAGGAGGAATGTTTGCAGGAGAGAATGTGGAGGTTAGTTGGGCAGAGGCGAGGGAGGAAAAGTTGCTTGATAGGAGAGGAATGGGGGTGTTGTAAGGGGTATGGTTGGGGCCCACCTTGGCCCAAGGGATGAACCCCTACACTTGACGTTTACCATAGTGAGGATCCGTACGCGAGATGTCCCATGAAACCCTCTAAGGGTGGGATATTTTCTGGAATTCGACGATTTACTTACTTATTATGGTACAAGAGAGGGCGTTAGGTGATTAATGAAAAGTGCTGGAGATTATCATTTTACGAAACTATAGGTTGTAAGACCAAGATTATTCTCCAACTGCTTTCTTTTTCAACGATAGCATGAAACGATCGCCAAGTACTCCCAATCTTGGGGAGAAAAAATAAAAAGAAAGAGAGGGAGTAGAATGAAGAAGAAGAAGAGAAAGAAAAGATATATATATATATAATATATATATATTATATATATATATATATAAGAATAATAAAAGATAAGTAAAGTCGTCGATAAGAATAAAAAATAAGTATAGAAAATATTATTGGTTAAATGTAATTTGAAGGTAGAAAAAGAAAGAAGGAGAGAGGAAGATGAGAGGGAGAAAGAAGAAGAAGGAAATCATAGAGCAGTGCGTCCTTGAGTAAAAGAGTAGAAAGAGAGAAAGTCTATCGAAGCTTCACACCCTGGAGTGGAGTTTCACCGCATTTACCTGTTTTCCCTGTTCCTATTTATTATGTGATATTTTAAATTAAAAAGTGTTTTTCTATTATAATAAACCAGGTGAACCTTTGAACTTTGTTTAAAGAATATAAAAAGAAGTTAGTGTAAAAGGGGAACAGGGACGAAGAATGCCCTTTCTCGTTTCTTACTAAAACGGGATTAAGTAAGATTGCGGTTTTAAATAAGATAAACTTTGCGAGGTATGCGAGATCAAAGAGACAAACAAGTAGGGTAACCGGGAAGGTTGCATGCAACACCTTAAAAGAAAGTACTCCTTGGGGGTGGGCCTCCTTTCATAAAAGAACTTACATTAGAGAAGAGTAGGAAAGATGTAGATGATTTGTTGACTATAGCGCAAAAGGAATCAGAAGTAATCGCCGCTAAAAGCAGCCCACCCGGAATCAAACCAACTCTCGTAATTGTTATGGTGAGGGAGATAGGGACTTTGTTCTCGGTTTCATCTGGGAATTTTAACAGAACAGCTGCTCCACTCTTCGCTCTCTTGAACCTCCACGATTCATGGAGGAAACTGACATAGGGTAGTGCATGAGGTATCCATTTGAAAGAAGAGAGATATAATCGACAACGGGAAAACGGAGGAAAAAAAGACTGAAAAAAGGATGTACCAAGAAACCAGCTTCTTAATAGTAGGAGGCGAGAGGCAATGAATAATCGATAAAAATCAAAGGAGAATGAGATAAGAACGAAGCTTGACTGGAAATGAAAATGATGTGTGGAAAAAAAGAAAAAAAAGTACTTTTGATCTTGCCTGTTCGGTTATTCCTCCTCTCCCACCATTTGCTTAGCTACAGGAAAGATTTTATTTATATAGAAATATTTACCCAGCAGTAGATAAAATTTACTATTTGTATAGGTTTAGAAGTTATTTTAAGGGCATTCAATATATTATGTTGGCAGGATAGTTTTCTATGGAAGATCTTTTATCCAAGTCTTTAGTAGAGAGTGAAATAGATAGCAATAATTTAGGTAAGGGTTTTTTTTTATTTTTTATTCGTATTTTTTTATGAACTAATTTTTTCTCAGGTGGGTAATGATGGAAGAATTTAAAAGTTAAGTTTTTAAGATAAGCAAGTATTTGTTTTTAATATATACATAAGGATTAAATATAATATGGTAGTATTTTAGTGGATTTGATGTAGAATTTTTTATGTGTGACGGTTACGATATCAAATACCAGGATTGAGGTTATTATTGTCGCCCCTCTCGGGTGCTTTTTTGGCAGTGGGTTTTGGTGGGGTGAAAGATAGCGTTTTTCCTTGTTCTGTAGTTGAATACAGTTGCACAACTTAGCTTAGTGATACAGAACTTAATCTTATCATTTTTATTTTTATGGATTGTTATTATTTGTTAACTGTACTTTTAAGGACTTTTTATTTTAATAATGGTTTCTTATTTACTCTAATAAAATGAGTGTTACGGATAGAGAAAAAAAAAGAAAGAAGAAAATCGTGTGGCTGGTTTATTTGAAGAGAAAGAGTCAAAGAAAAAGGAGATTGAAGAGGGCATTGTACGCAGAAAACAATTGAAAAGAGAAAGAAACCAAATAAAAGTAAATACCTACAATATATTCCAAGGTTCCAGGAATGTGGAGGATTCATTTTATATTTTAAAATCTTAAGAAGAAACATCGCTTCTCTATGCGATTAGTCAAGCCAAAAAGATCGCTAAGAAAACACATTTCGAGCCTGACGGATATGTGTACAAAGAGGTAAGGGAATGTCATGATCTTATGAAGAAGGAGTTGAGATGAAGACAGAAAGCGTCCTACCCAAAAGACTGGGAGGGGGATTCAAGAACCACAAAATAAGTCAGAGCAAAGATGAAAGCGAGGAGTGCGAGAAAAAAGTGAGAAAATCGATAAGATAGTTATTAGAATTGGGACTGCTAGTTATTGACGGAAATAATAGAAGATGAAAATACATCGGTACCATATGATTGATTCTTGATATGTGAGCCTTGTGGATTTGAACACTGTTTTGTAAGGGATATCCAGTTATGGGGAGATGTGACTTAAGCAGGATAGTGGTGGTAGTTTGGTTACTGGTGATAGTGATAATGAAAGGAAATGTTGCCATACAGTGGGAGGTGTCAGAAGAAGAACTCCTTTATGTTTTTAGGTTAGACAGTAGTAAATTCATAGAGATATTTGTAAGATATAAATCTAACATACCCATGGCAAACCATCCGTGGGACATGAGTGTCTTTCAGGGATGAACTAATCTGACAACGTACGGCAAACCGAGAAGGAGGAATATTCCTGTGGCTCTGGGGAAAGGAGACGTGGAACCACGGAGCCTGGCATGGGATAACATGAAGGAACTAAAGACAGGAAGAAAAAGAAAAATAAGACATAGGTGTCTCTGCAACACAAAAGGAGAGTAAAAATGTCGGTAGGGACGAAGAAGAGTATAGACGAAGGACGTCAATGAATACACAACACTAATAAAGAGGACTCGGAAGTAAAAATCTCGTTTGGTACTCAAAAAGAAAGAGTAACAACCAAAGAGAGATATTTGGACGAGATTTTCTCTATACAGGAAAAAACTGTGTACCTATGAGAGTGGCAAGTTTCAAATCACTATAACATTATACTATATTTTTTGTGTAAACATCTTGGGAGTGTTGATTGCTATCAAATTTGAAGTGGAGACCTAAAGATTTCCATTGGGAACACGGAACGATTTTTTTAAAAAGCGAGCATATATCCTCGTAAGAAAAAAAGAGAAGATGAAGATTTGGAAAGACAAGAAGTTAATAGTTACGATCTAAAGAAGTCTTGAAGAAAAGAAAACAAAGCGGTGATGCTTTGCGAGTGGGGAAGCATGAATATAATCCAAGTGGCTATACTTTGTGAGAGGGATACCAAAAATTAAAATTGATTTGAAATATATCTAACGGTGATTATAAAGTAGGGACTCATATCAGAGTACCAGGATATACCGAATATCTGTGGACTTATCGACGGTTGGAATGTGATAGGTTGTTTATTATGACGTTAAAAATTATGATATGTTGGAGATTCTTGTATTGATGACTCTCTGGGGGGTCAACGAGAGTAGAAAAGCTGGTCAGGTACAAAAAGTTATTAGGGAGCCTCATCCCAATAGAATATTTATTTTAAAATGTTAGTTTAGCACTTTGAATTGGTATATCGATGATTAAGGCATGATCAGACAATGCATGGAACACTATGACTGGTTCCGGCTATGTTATTCTGTCGCTCTAGAGAGGTCTAAAAAAGAGCTGGACGCTTGTAGGAGTAGGTGGTATTATCACCCCGCGGGTTCTAAGAAATGTTTATAAGTTGATGACAGAACTTTTTCAGAGCTGTATTATCGAATCGTTTTGAAATTTTCTTTGACATATAGTTTGTATTATGTAAAAAAGTGGGATTATTCTTTTAGATAGAGGTTGAAATTGGGTTTTTCCCAAAAGAATTGTTTGTGACGAGCCTCGGACCTGGAATTCATCGCCATGAAGAAATGTTAAGATATATTTTTTTTTAATGACTAAAGATGATTTGGTATATGTCATTTCAAACAACATATTTATATAGCAGTAATATTTATATAGCAGTAATCTGTTTCCCTTCGAGTATCCTTTTTTATATCTTATTTATTTACGTTTGTGTGGGAATAGTACTATTAAATTAAATGTTGGTACCCCCAGTGGCAAAAAGGTATGTCCTTTTTTTAAATAAGGTTATATCATCTATTATTCATCGGATACTGTTATTAGATATGTGGGAGTGATAATAGAATAGGGATCCATTACCGATTATATAATTTTTAGAAGTGATTGATGATGCTTATTATATTATTAAATATTTCGATAATATAATAATAAGCCTTAGTTTACGCAATTTGTAGTGTGAGTATTCAAATGGGTTTTGCCATCTATATAACCATAGTAATATTATCTTGTTAGGGTGTCTTGGTTATTTTTGTTTTTGTTTTGATTTATGTTGTTAATTATTATGTCTGAGTAAAGCATTGATGTTTCTCCTCTTATATTTTTTTTTACTTATAGTTAAATGATTTTGTTGTTAATTTACTATTTGAATATATATGTTTAATATTTTGTCGATTGTGTGAGTTTTTTTATATTTTTTCTATTTTTTAATTATGGAAGGAAGTGAGAATCGATACGTTAAGTGGCGATGCGCTGTAGGAATTTCTAATACTTCTCAACGCTAGCTCCATTCATTCTAATATTATATTATAGAAAGCTTGCATTATTTGCTAACTTTAGTCAAACCTATATTTTTCATGATTCTTAAAGGCGGTTACTCATGTACTTCTTCTTGTTATGACTTCAATTCATGTGTGAAAAAATTTAAAGCGTAGATCAAAAAAGTTGTGTTTGGTACAATAGATATTCATTTTTTGTTAGAAATACAAGTCTATAATTTCACGCTGAACAAACCAATAAATTCAGGCGTTATGCCTATCCGTATGGCTAATTTAATGAATGTTGGAGGGAACACCATATTTGATTAGATATTAATTCTTTTTCAGGCATTATAAAATAAAATTAATAAAATAAGTACTACGAGATGACCATTTTATAAAAAGCAAGAAGAGGGTATATTATAAAAGAGAAGAGCGAAAGGAAATAGGGTATAGCAATATAAACATTTTCATTGTAATTATTAAAATCGGCTCACCCTGAAGAAAATCCGAGATACCACATTGTCGATATGTTTCAAGCTCTGGGGTGGATTTTGACAATTCTTTAAAAAAAAGAATGTTGACAAAAAAAACAGGCTTCGGTGTGAAAAATTCGAGAAAGGGAGGCAGGCGTACTGAATATTTCCGAAAAAATGATGAAATATCTTAAGTGTCATTAAAAAAAATAATCATTATACCAACTTAAAATTTTGCACCTAAAATATTTCAACCTAACTTTGAAAAATTCCCTAAGCCGGAGAGAGAGCTTGTAACATGAGAAAGTAGTATATAGATTAACTAAGATAAGATAAACGGGGCTCTCGCAATCAGGAAAGAATAAGAACCAGAGTAACTACCAACAATCAGTCACTGAAGAGAGACAAAAATCAAAGAGTATATAGAATAGGAAGGATTAAATTTGGAGAACAGCGCCCATATCTAGATTACCATTGATGGCATGAGTGAAATCAGAAGAAGACAAGGAGCAATTCGTTCGAAAAACAAGAAGAGAAAGGTGAAAAAGGGATGTAATCTCATCCGGACCTCTATGCGGTTGGAAGGAGCCGATCTCAGATAACTGAAATATAGATATAGAGATACTGAGAAAAAAAAATAAAAAAGGATCTTATTGAATTATGAAGGATGAGCACGGAATGCCGAGCATCAAAAATTTTCCTCGAAAGTGACGAAGAGATGTATATTTTGTATATCGGATATAGAAAGATTAAATTTCATGTTTAATAATTTTATTGATGAATATTATCTTGCTATAGCTCATACGGTTAGAACGCGTTAAAAAATTCAAGAAGGAAGAAGTCTTTCGAGTTTATTTATAACCTTTAGTTTGAAATTGAACAAAAGTTACGACAATAACAAACATATAAACTTATAAAAGCTTATAACTAATTTATTATGGTCTTCTGTCTTTATATATATGTATGTTTAGTACTCAATTGATGAACAAGAGAATGAAAAAGAAAGACAGTGATGAGATGAAAGGGTAGAGCTAGTATTGAAGAGTGATCGTGCGAGAGGATGAATATATAGCTGCCAACAATGACATGTTAGGGACTCACAAAGAAACGAAGGAACGGATAATTATCAGCTTGGGCGAATCTGTATAGGCAAAAATAATGAAGAGACGATAGGAGTAGAGAAGTTTAACCATGAAAAACTCTAACTCTGTTTGTTGTCATATAGTAAAGTAGTAAGATGTTGTTATATGACCGAAATAGCCGCAAAGGCCAATTTGCATCACTCACATGTATAATACAATAATAAGCACTTGGGATAATCCTGAGGAATAGTCTATCACCCTCGAGAGATCTCATTAGAGATCACCACCTATGAAATTATAAGAGCTCTTACAGAAAACTACATCTGAGAAGATCTTGAAGAAGATGAAGAAGACATTGTTTTGAGCCAGAGGAGAGAGCCAGTTTGTAGTGGTTGAGACGTGAAACACTCTCACTCTACAGACTTACTAAACAATCAGGAAAAGTACTTGGAAGAGTAGGCTGAGTGTTAAATTTTGTGGAAAGAATATTTTAGCACTAGTCATAGGATAGCTCTACATGTAAGAAGAGAGCAGTACACGGTGGTGAAGAACACCCTGCTGTTTCATGTTGTTTGTTCTTCGAGCACAGTGATATGAATTTATAGAAATAGTTGATATGGGAATATGAGGAGTGCAGGATGAAGCACACCTAATATATATACCAAAGCAACAGCGCTCTGTTAGTAAGACCACTGACATCAACACAGAGAAGAGGTCAAAGGGGCAAATCATAGATTACTAGATTTTCTAGAGATAGACTGTCGTTGATAGAGAGAAACATTAGAATAAGAAATGGAGAGTAGAGGATGGATAGACAGAGATGGAGAAAATGATAGGTTCCAAGATCTATGCAACCGACCATATTTTGAAAGTTTCATTTTACATTCGAAAGATTTCGAAAATATTTAAAATGGATGTTAAATTACTCGCCTATCCACCGAGGACAGAAAATCACACAAAAGAGCAAGAAAATGGGAGAGGGAAGACACAATACGCCCGATAATATTATTTCAAAGAGCATATGAAAGTAACAACCAGAAAATTTGCGCATGAGAGACACAAAAGACGTCACAAAGAAACAAAATGTAATCGACAACTAGAGATTAGAGAGAGAAGGTTATCATACAACGAGAATTGTGAAAAAGACAAAATCATTATCGCTCTATATTTTGAAAGGCGATAGTTAATTTTGACCAACATATCTGGACCGGAAGATTGTAACACTAACTACGGAATCACAAGGTCCCAGAGAGCGATTACAAGGGTACTCTGCAGAATAAGGGAGCCATCTCTACAATAGTATTCAGGGTTTTAAAAATGAATGAACGGAAATGAAATTAAAATCTCCATCGATGTGCCATCAACTTTCATGCCCAGATGTGCGATGCATGAGTGATAAGCCATTATATTTCTGAAAGTAGTGTCTTTGGTACCGCGGAACAATGTCAAAGATTAGAGTAAATCCATGCGCAAAAGAACTATATGGTGGCAAAACTTATAGGGTGTCATGTATTTTTTTAGCTTATCGTTTGGTTGGTATCAATCAAAGCTCTTACTTCAATACCCCACAAAGAGGCAACACTGTTATAGTCTAACGATATTCAAAGATTGCTAGAGATAAAAGCAGCAAGGACCTGTTTTTTGACGCACTTTGTCTTATTGACTAATCAAGAGATTTGTACAAAATATACATGCGAGAGTGCAGCTCTGGTAAAAATTCATCAAACGCATTGTTGGAGGTAGTTTCAAATAGGGAGTAAGAAAACACTAATACCACACGACGTGTTCTTTGATCACCTCCAATTATCAGAACGAAGAAAAAAATCGAAATGGCACAAAAATACCTAAAAGAGTCACCACGAAACCAGACAGAATTCAAAATATGTATAAACTCATAAAATTTCGAGGACACCTATTGGCACCAAAATAGTTAATGCAAGTTAATTAATCTTGGTGGTAATACCGAAACCTTACTATACTCTCTCGCCTGTGAAGACTTCTTATGATAAACCCGAAATTTTTCTAGAGAAACCCAGTCAGCTCAGAGACCTGAAACAGCTACACATTTTAGGTTAAAGCATTATGTAGAACAGGTCGCACTAATTCACAATAACATATTTCGACACTAAAACAATACTTATAGCTAGATAATTGTTAATAACACTTCTCCTTTAATTTGGATCTGTTGGTGAATTGTAATGTGTCTTTCATGGAACATGAGAGGAGTAGAAATGATTAATTATCAGGAGACCAGTTATAGCTCACACAATACCTCGCAACTCTAACTAGAAACTACTGCGGAGATGAGGTGTCCTGACACCACAGAAATGGGAACTAACCACTGTATAGTGTTACAGTAAAATAACCACATTAATGCGAAGAGAGCAAAATTATGAGGAAAGAAAAGGGAATGAGAATGCTGCTTACAGATGGTTATAGTGATCCCCCCTTTGAGTATATGATGGTTGACACATAACAAAAACACACTTTGGGAGAGAAAAGCAAGCTTAAAAAGAAAAATAAAAAAAGACTTAAGAGGACATAGAAATGATTCACTGTATATATTTATCGTCTCGTTACATAATAAGGGCCGCAATAAGAGAGGAAGAGAAAAATCTCACCAGAGCTCATCAAACGGGAGTAATGCGGAAGACTTCGACAACCTAAGCTTCGTCTCTTATTAATAGACACTAGACATCTTGTATATGTAAAACAAAACATAGCTGGTCATTTTTGATATATATCCATGAGACATATTGAGAAGCTGAGACTATAGAGAAGGATTATACTCTAGAAAATCTAGTAGAGAACTGAATATAAATACAGGGTAAGATATGAATGAATTCTGTTATTGAAGTTGTTAAGGATGTGTGATGTATAAAGGCGATAGTTCTAGACATCCTATAACGCATGATATATATATCTTCTCACTAGACTAAAAGAGTGAGTATGTTCTGAAAAGAAGAAATTAGAGGTACTCGGAAAGAAGGTAGTTCATACTATAATAAATTAATTAGAGGAACAAATGTCGACACACATACCGATTAATGTGTGTGCAGAAAATAGAAGATGAGTTTGGAAAAAGGCTGTTATGTATGATACAACGTGAGGTATCAAAATAGACTGTGAGCATAGAAAAAAATCACGACACATACTTAATATACTTTATGCAACGAGCTAGTAGGTTTATGCTAGTATTGTAACGGATAGGATGGGATAACTCATTGTCTACACGCAAATATAATGTGGATCAACTCGATAGTGTGAGAGCTGGAAGAGTGAGTGACACACTCAGAATGTGACGGTATTGTATGTGAAAATACAACGATGAGTGAAGAAAACGAGAAATATATCAGGCATAGTGAGGTCAAGTCTTTAATCGAGTAAAGGAATGTGAGTAGGATTGCAAAAAAGAACTCATGGATGAGGAGTGGTGAGGATTATAGTATTTTGTGAAGAGAGATACGAATATTAGATGAGAGAGGAGAGGAGTAGAGAATGGTGGAGAAGAATAAGTAGAAGATTGCGAAGAGTGAGAGAGAGAGAGATTGAGAAACGTGAGTGGAGAGAAAACAAAAAGGACGGAGACAAAGACAGAGAAAGAGACAATGGAACCACACACCAAAAAAGCTGAGAAAAGAGGATGATATAGAGAAGAGTGAAAGCCTGACAAAATATAAAAATGAATCGAGATGAATTAAGCGGGATGGAGAGGCAGAAAGGTATATGAGTGAGAGGAAATAATTTATAGAAAGAGGAAGAAGGTGCCGAGAGAAAAGAGATTACCTAAAAAAATTACTCCCTTGAAGAGTATAATATGGGATCATTTTTTTAAGAAGCAGAGAAGGGAGGTACCACAAGAAGAGGCCAGAGCACTGGTCTTTGACGAAAAGAGAATGCATGTCAAGCGAGGTGCACTCAAGAGCACCCAGGTGAAAATATCAAGGCTCACACACTTATATTAAAGGGATGTCGTGCACTATTAAATAGAAGTAGAATCGGTAAAGAAAGGCGTGCGAACTATAGCAATTATATAGAAGGCTCAAAACTAACAAAGAAGATATAAAGACGATAAGTCTACCTGACCATAAATAACGAATCAATTGTAGTCATGAGATAAAAATTAGTAAGTAGATCTCTCACGAACCCTTATTGCTCTCCAGATAAAAAAAATCAAAAAACAAAAGAGAGGGAAAATTGATATTATAAGTTTGATACAAAATAATCTATACACGTGTGGGGTACACTAATAATATATCGCTAAGTTTATATTAAAAAACAGACATACACTTATAATTACTGTCGAGCGAGAACGTTTAAATAGTAATTCATATAAATCCTTATCTTTCGCAATATCTCTCACTCGTATAGTATATAATAAGTGTGTGACCACTATAGAGTTCCACTCACGTCTAAGAGCCCAAGATTAATGTCGATAACTTTATATTTCACATCTTACGTACTTGATATTTCCCCACCTCCGCTCACGTGTATATATTGTAGTAAATTAAATTAGGACATAGATAGATAATAACTATATGCATATATAGCATAAGTTGTATACTATTCTAAAATAATAAATATTTAAATTAATGACTTTATGATTCATTTTACATAAAATTGTAGTTAAACATATTATATATATATATGATATTGATAATGAAATTGTAAATATTATTCCGGTGAGTAATATCTTCTAAATAGTGAATAGTATTTGTCAATATCACGATTTTTTCGAGTGTAGCAATAAATTGTGTTGTTTTGTGAGCACTCACTTATATACTACTACATTTATGTGATCTCATTATATGGAAATTATCTTTATGCTATACTATTGAGATAATTTTAGATGAGGATATAAGTTGTTATTTTATTATTAAGTATTAATCTCGAGACTTAAACCAGTATTCATGATGTGATAATTTTTATAGTATCTATTCATAACTAATTGTAATATATGATAAGAGCGTGACACCAGTGAGACTACACCCAACTCCCTAATGATACTCTTGTTTTTATTTTATATTCAAGATGTTTACATCAGATAAAGGTCTATTGTTGTGAATTTGATATCTTAAATTTCCTACTGCTTAACAACATAGAAGACTTAATATACATGCGAAAGGGTTCACCTCATAGAGCAGTTAAAATAAACAAGCATTAGAGTACGGTATAATTCTTAGTTTATATATATGCGGTACGTAATTGAGTTGTCCATATGTTACATAATGTAATATTTGATGTGATGAAAGGAGGAAAAAAGTATGTTGAGATTAGATTGAAGCAAGTTATTGACAAATGATTATCAGGTTAGGATTTCGGTGGGTAAAAACTATATTACAAATACGATACTTGGGGCCGAGACTAAGTCCAATTCACATTCCCTCTTTGTTTTTGTCCATATTCTAGTTTAATCATAAAATATTCTAGTATGTTTATTATCAGAGTGTGAAGATGTGGAGTGGCATTATTATATATCCCCAAAACTCATATGATGGTAAAAATAACTGTGAAACAGGATTACTCATCTCCCTGCAAAAATTAACACATGTAAAACAGTAGTCAAACAAGGAGAAAACATTTATGGCCCCATGGCTTTTTCCCTTTTCGTTGTATTTACATCGTGATTAGCTCTATATAAAATGTATAAACAATACGAGTGAATTATCAATATAGCTGGATTTTAATAACAATATCAATAATAGATCAGCTATAGGTTTTATAATGTTAATACAGGTTTGAGGTATAATTATTAAAGGAAATGTATAGATACCACTTTATGTATACTATTCTCAACTCTATGAGTAGTTAATAAATTATATAATATCATATATGTCTTATGAAATATGATTTGTGAGTATATTATTAAAGAACATAATTAATGATATTGTGGTTCATGCCGATAGTATTAGCACGTAGAACAATAACTCCATATAACATAATCCAAATTATCGCTAAATAGTCATATATATTATTTATAGAGTATTTCTTATTATATTTTATGTAACCCTATTTTCCATTTAAGCCAAAAATAAACTTAATCCTCATTTTATATTTTGATGATTTACCATCAAAAATAATTTGGATTTCACGCTCTGCTAATTTATGGAACAAACTACTTATATTTTAGCTATAGTTATCAATAAAGCAGGCTCTTTAAGATATTTCTAGCAGGGCTAGGGAGGCTGTTGTCTTGTCCGAACCTGGGTTTCAGTGAACCGAAAAATGGAAAAATGAATGAAATTAAGCATGAAAGTAAGAGAAACGTTGAACGAATTGATTGTATATATCTGAGAGAGACATAAATAAAAAATGCACACTTAAAAGATTGTTTATTTCTGTACTAAAATATTATTATAATATAGTAAACATTAAACATAAATTAAAAGAAAATTAATGCTCTCAATTTATTTACCTTCACTCAATTGAAATTCTGCATTTTAGTCTGTAATATAGCATACAATACTCTACCGCTTAGGAGGGGTGTGTGTGTGAAAAGATTGGGTTGATGTTGTATTAAGTGGCTCTTTAACTATATATATGACAATAGAGATGTGAACCATTATTGCTCCATTGATCCTTTGGAAATGTCAGGCGAAGAAAAACGACACGGAATGCATTTGCACAAAAGGGTGAGTTTGCGAGAAAATCATTTCTTTTTTTGCACAATGTTATTGTATTTTACTTATTTTATATATCTGCTTTGTAGGGGCTTGAGCCACGGAGACACTCAAGAGACAACCCGGAAAACATGAGGTCTCTTCTAAAGACCTACAGTAGGTGTGCAGAATACTGATGTCACATCTTTTCTGCATTTTTAATTGTTATTCGTCGAGTGATTTCTATTATAACTAAAAGACTCAAAAATTCCACAATTTCAGGTGAAATATATATCATATCTTATGACTACCACAGCGTCTTCGTTTATCTCAATTCCTTGTGACATATATCCAATTATTTACAATTTAGTATCTAGGATTAACTAATATTTTATAAGTGATAGTGAAAGCTAAATTAGTTTACTATTATGAGTTTTTTATGAGTTCAATAAGTATTAAAAATGAGATATCTGAATTTAAAAGTGAAATAAATAATAATATTAATTTATCGACATCTAGCTGTTTAGAGCATCTAATACTTTCTTAATTTTAAATGACTTTATATGATTATTTTTTAATTAATGATAAGTGTGGCATGGAAGCTAGTATATCTGGAAAGTTAATCATCATATTTACGGAAAATATGAGTCATGAGAGAGATTGACTAACCTACGACGTAGGAGATAAGAGTGAAGGTAATAATAGATTCACTGAACGAGACGATTGATACACCCGATTAGGTGAGATTGTCAGCACCCTGATGTAGTGATTTAAAAGAAGAGAGAGAGAGGAAGAGTAGTACGTGAACGGTGAATGTCAAAGAAAAGTTTGGAAGATTCACAACACACACAGTATGAAAGAGTGAGTAGGATAGTAGAGTGATGAGATACTGAGTAAGAGATGTCTTATAGAGATAGAGAATAGATAATGTAATTATTAAGTCATATATTAAGGTATAATAGTATATAATTGATTATATAATAGTAGTAAAGAGAAAGAATAGAGGATAAAAGAGGAGAAAGTATAAAGGGAAGAAGACTAATTATAGGAACATGTAAATGGTTGACCCCACCACGTGTTGAAATAAGAATAGGCTAGTTAGATTATATTTAATTTAGGTACTAAAGGTTTTTGAAGTTGATAAGCAGAGTACCAAACAGACAGAGAGTAAGGAGAGAAGATAGAAGATGAATAGGAGAGATGAAGAGAAGAGGAGAGAGAGGAGATTAGTTAGATGGAAGAGATAAGAGATGAAGAGAAGAGGTGAGGATGATGAGACGTAAGAGAAGAAGAGAGAACGAAGAGGGAGAGAGAGATGAAGAAGTAGGAGAGAAGAGAGAAGATGAGAGAGAGAGAGAGAGAACGAAGAGAGAAGAGAAGAGAGAGAGAGAGAGAGATGAGACATTATTTCATGATAATGTACGGGAAACACTATCTTAAATTTCTTGAAGTATATTATATAGCATTAATTAGTGTACGAAAAATTGTAGATCCTCTATTTAACTTTACCTTTTCTGTTATTTTCCTTCTTTATAAGATCACTGAAAAAATTAATTATTTTATTTTATATATTTAATTATAATATATTTATATAATATAAATTATATATATTAATATAATATATAGATTTAATATTAAATTATATTTATATATATATAATAATAGTATTTATAATATACACTTATTCCTTTTATATATATAAATTTTGACTTATTTATTTATAAACATTGCATTATAATTATCATGTAAAACTATTCTCCAGAGTATAGTATATATATATATATATATATATATACTATATATATAAAATATATATATATAGGTAACATATAGGTGTATAGGTATAGAGTAGATTATTATACCGATCTATATTATAATGTAGGATATATATATAAAGAGTATTTATAATTTTTATTATCGCTATTATATTACAAAATCATCTAAATGTAATTCTTACCCCTAAAATTATAATTTTAAAAATTAACTATCTTATATATTAACGTATATATATATACTAATAATTTATAAATATTATCTATAAATATAATTATAAGGCAGGTGATATATAGTATATATATTATATCAACCATAATTATAAAAATATATATAAATATAGTCAATATAATATATAATAGTATTTTAATTAATATATAATAATATATTATATTATTATATGATTATATATATTTAGATATTTAATTAGTATATATTTATAGATTATATATTATATATATATATAATATAATTTATATAATATATTATATATATATATTATTAAATTAATTATTATTATATATAATCTTTTTATTTATTTTTTTTTCATTATTATCAAATAACTTTGATTCCTATTTAAATCCCTGTTGCTAACATTCGTATGAGCGTCGTTTTTAATGAAGTTTGAATTTCTGTAGTTTTCTGGAGTAATATCTTGAGCATTTCAGTTGAAGTTTCTTCTATTCCAACATTACTTCTATTCAATTTCTCCCTTTCAAGGGATTTCATTTCTGTTTCAAGAGATGCATTCTTTGATTTCAGAGCTTCAATTTCATTTTGAAGTATTTTTATTTTCTTCTTTTGGGTAATTATTTTATTTTCATATTCTTCCACCTTCCTTTTCGAAACACGATATCATTTTTAAATACTTTATAAATTAATTAAAATATATAAGCGGTTAAAAGAATTATAATAGTATAATAATTAATAAAAATTATTAATATATAAATATTAAATAATTAATAAAACTATAATAATAATTTCGAAGTTACATCATGAGAACTTATATAATAATATAATAATATAATCAATTTTCCATATTGCAATACCTACCTATACTCACTGTCACTACTTATTGTTAAGTTTAACATTAGTTTTTTTTTTTCATTTTATATGATAAGTCAAAATCTTTTGCTTGCGACAACGCATTTCTTGTAGACAATATCTGCATACGAAAGAGTATATTTATTATTTTTACCACAAAAAGTAGGAGTCCTTTATGTGTATAATAAATTTTATAAAAATATATAATATATATTAATTCCTATAATATAATAAATATAATTAAATATAATAATATATATGATATAATATAATATATTAATATAATATATTCTATATATATATTATATATAAGAGTATATATATTTAATAGACAGTGTAGCGGCACTTATGAATAAAGTAGTGACTTTAATTATATATACGTTGCTCGTGGATGTAAAGGAACTAAGTCTTGTTAGATCTGACAATATAAGATAGAGTTACTTACTAGATCGAGGGATAATTTAGTTACCTTTGTTAATTGAATATTAGTAGTGGGACGAGATGGTGATCTGAGAATAAGATGGAGTTATAGATCTAAACGAGTTCAACGTAGTTCAGAGAGCATTAGACACGAAGAATGTATCAATCTTGAGGAGACAATTAAGTTGAGGAGAGATGAATTAAAAATGAGGAATTTAAAACGGAAATGGAAGAGACCGAAGAAAAGTGGATATTGCACCTTAGAGTCCAGCAACTAATATAATGTATATGAGGACGTAGAACATGTGCGGTTTTCGGCAAGAGGACGAGAATAAAGCAAGTGAATATATAGAAGTGTACTCGCTCGGCTCTCTCTCTCTCTCTCTCTCTCTGGGCCTCTGTTCTCCATACATTTGACGCTATGCGATAGTGAAGGTCCGTCGCGTTTCAGAAGCTCTAGTGGATATTTCTGACTTGCGAAAGTTCCCACACTAGATAGGACCATGAATATAGGTTAGGCCACGGGTTTAGGCTTGGCGTTTCTTTTGGAACTTAGTCATTTTCAGTTATTTTCAGTTATCCTTTTCCGAATCATGTTACCACACTTACCCCAGCCTTGGGGAAGACTATTAGTGGTGACTACAGTGTATCTAATAGGATAATAAGAATATAATAATTAATAAACGATATATATATTAAAAGCTATATGGACTAATAGTGTCAGTATACTATAACCCTTTACTATACTTATTATATATGGTAATATAAGGATATCAGTCCAAAGTTAAAAGATAGGTTATCATCTACCTCTTATTATTATATATGATGATGATGCTCTGACAAAGGAAAATGTGAGTATAATGTGTTATGTGATTGGAAGTTCATCCAATCAGTATAAAATTTATAGAGTATTTACACATATTTTTTATACCAAACTTTACCTTGTAACTCTATATAAAAATCCACCACTCACTGATCATTATTATTCTCTTGGTTTATTATTAATAGTTAATACATATATTAAAATCAAACATATTTAATTCTTCATACTTCATTGTAATTATATATTTCTTAACTTTTTCTCATTCAATATCTACACAAATTTCTCTATCTCTCCTCTATGGATATATACAAATTATCGGAAAGTAGAAGTATTATTTTATATAAATGTAATTATATTTTTAACACATCAGAATTATTAGTGATTCTTTACTGGACGACCTACTTTAGAGCTATGTTTCACTCTATAGTGTACCATCTCCTTCTGAATGTGTGATCTTTAGCATGGGTATTTAAGCTGGAACAACTAGCATTCTTATTCTGTTGGCGTGCAAAATATTCTTTTTGAGCTGAAAAACAATTATCTCAACTATGAAGCGATCATATTTGTTTTTTTTGAATTTAAATTCCCTTCTCAACCTGTGGGCTACGCTGTCTCTCTAGTCTGGTCGCACAAATAGAGTACAATAGGCTGATGCCGAGCATTTCGGGAAATAAGTTTAATATACTCTCTTTAATAAAAAAATCTTATATTAACTTTACTAATAACTTAGAACGGAAAATATACTTCTAAACGTAATATAAAAAATTTTGCATAATATTAAATTAAATATTTCTATTTTCTCTTAATATATATTATACACTCACTAGCATAATAATAATATCATAAATTTACCTATAATAATAAATATTATATATATATATATAACTAGAACATAATATTTTACTAATTATTACTAATATATAATATATTCATTATTATTATCACATATTATTATAATGAATATAATAACTACTGGTAACTGCTCTCTCCGATTACTATATCTCATACAATACTTATATTTTATCTATATAGAGGGAGAGTTATGATATAGAAAGTTTCTTCGTAGGTAGACGGTAATTTAAAAACCCTCTTTAATCTTCACAATACCGCTAAACTAACCTCTCTTTTAACTGATATTATGAGGAGTATTTTAGTGGGAATTATGTTGACATATAGAATGAGCTACTCACTTGGTGGAGGGGAGAAGTTTTTGCCAAATATGTATGAGCCTAAATATATGCGTGTGAGTTTGGCTCAACCTGATCAAAGGTGCGCTGATTATAGGATGGTAGTAGAGTAGTGAGTTTAAAAATTACATAACCACACACAATCTAGGAGGAAATAATAATACACTCAAAATTGAAATTATTAGGAAAAAAGTTATGCCTATAAGATCACACGATCGAATAAGTATCTCCAACTGATGAGAATGTGTTTTGCTTGAGAGATTATATATATGCCGCATGATAGATAGGTTTATAGACACTGAAGGTTGGTCGGAATGTCTGTACTAAGATTATACTGTAATCATATCATATATATATATCATTTAGACAGATTGCGATTGTTAGTGTTCAGTTACGCATATGGTATTTTCGTTAGGATGTTAGGTTTTCTGGTTCCCACTATATAAGGGATATTAAAAAGAGACATGGATTGTACGGTCTCTATAGGCGTATATGTCTTTTAACGTGTGGAAGGAAGCTCGTAATGGTGAATTAACTCGATTGAGAGAGAGTGAAGAAGTTTTTAAACGGAAGGGATCTAACGCAGACATAAACGAGTAGAATCCAAGGAGGATTTAGGGAACCATGGAAATGTTAGTGTTCTGACCAAGGTTTACACTAAAGATTTGCCTTATCGCAGATAAGATTATAGGTATATAGAGAGGAAAGTTGAAAGTGTATGGGTGTGTTTTTAGATTTGAGGAAGCAATATGATGGATAGAAGAAGCGTTTAGAATATAGCATGGTGGATTGTGACGGTAAACATGAGAAACTGTGAAATAATGTTAATATAAAAAACTTTGCTATATTTTTAAACAAAATAATATGAAAACTATTGTAACACTTTAACAATGAAAATTAGAAACCTAATCTATTCCAAAATGAATTGTCTCAAACCCCTATGTTAACTCTTAGACACCTTAACTTCACACAACTAA
>JABUQX010089014.1:0-47500 GCA_015478945.1 Trachelipus rathkii | reverse complement strand
TAGTATATATTATATATTATATTAATATATATTATATATATCTATTATGTTCTCAAAAGTAAGGTGTACTGACTGTCGGCATTTATAATAATGTACTGGACTGCCTGAAATTACAAGTTATCTCCTTCGAAGTAAAGTATGACCCTTGCGAGGTTACACAGCGGTTCCAATGTTTTTTCCGTTTATAGCAGTACCGGAAGTCATTTCCAGAAGTGTGTGTTTAGTTCAAGTGTTACAGTATTTTTTATGTTTTCCCATCGTACCAAAATGATGACCATACAAACTTCATTTTCAACTTAGGGAGGAGGTAGCACGGAGCTAGGTCTGGGCTGTATGGACGGATGTGGAAATGTACTTGAATGTCTTTTTTCTCCAGAAAGTTTCCATAATGAGAGCTCAGTGCGAGATGGCGCATATATATATATAACTCATATATATATATATATATATATATATAAATATATATATTATATATTATAATTATTATAATATATATACTATATATATAATACTATTATATATACTATATATTATATATTATATTAAACTGACTACATGCAACTTCAACTTTAGTGCTCATCTACTCAATGAAATGAATTAGTTCTAAAATAGAATACTCAGTCTGCCAGGTCCTCCTTTCATTTTCTCTCTTATGTTTCTGATTTTATAATGCTAAGAGCAGAAAAGCCCTCAACGATAACTTGCTTTGGAGGTAGATTAGTGCTTGTACAATGTCTGGATACTTATCGATGGCCTCTTCTAATTTAGGCTTCGGTTACATCAATTTTTTCAACTTCTTCTCAGATGTAGCAGAGAGAATTTTTTAATAAGTTTATGGAATATTGTGTACCAAGGATTTGAGGAAAACCTTAGACCTTTTTCGCTGACCAATTCGAAGCTTTCGACTAAAAGTCTCGATTTATCTTTAGAAGCTTTTTCAATCTTCATCTTCTGAGCTTTCTGGAAAATGACTTGAGAAGGTAGTAGTAGTAATGGGGATAGTTGTTGTTTCATCACTTACAATATGTTCAGATGTATTCTTTTCTTCTTGAACTTCTTGCAACCTTTTAATACAATATGGTCACGTTGCAAAGTGCAGATTTAGCTTTTTGTCGTTGATCTTTAATTTAAGCTTACATTGTAGATAGGAATCTAATATAAACAGCAGCTAGTATAGAATAAACCCCCCCCATTTTTTTTTTTTTTTGTTCCCCAATTAGGGAGAAATTTTTTCTCTTCGTACCTTGGAGTTTTTGATTTCTTCAGCATCTTAAATATAGATGGTATAAAGTTGAAGGTTGAATTCTTTAGAATATAATCCAAAATTGAAACATAAGGTGCAGGTTTAAAAATAACGTCGAAAGTTTGCATTTGCATTTGTGTGATGTGGAAGTCGCAGTAAATGAACCTTGTTTGACAGTTTTAAGTCACTCACAGAGTCACCAATTCATAACTTGTCAGCTCGAAAATTTTCTGGAGTCCAACTCTACATTTGACTCCGACTCTTGAACATATCTACCGACTCCGACTCCGACTCGAATCCACCCTCTGAAAATTACACTCCGACTCCGACATCCGGACTCCACCTTCTTCAAATTAACCGACTCCGACTCGACTCCCGACTCCGACTCCGACCTCCACTCTCTTCAAAAAAGCTACGATCCCCGACTCCTGCGACTCACCGGCTCCGCTCCGTTTTCTCGACTACCTTGCCCCACGTACATGCACCAGCACCAGTAGGAAAGACTCATCAGTATGGCAGTCAATATTTGCTTCTCTGCTGATGAAATGTTTAACACAATTTGTATTATATTTCTTGATGTGTAAATCAGTTTCTAATCTTTTTAGCATCTCATCATTTTCTCTTACAATATGAATTATATATAATATATTAATATATATATATATATATGTAATTAGTTATATAGATATATACTATATATATATATATATATAATTTATTATATATATATATATATTATATATATGTTATTTTATTTATATATATTAATATATATTATTTATATATATAATACTATTTATATATTTATATATATAATATAGATTATATATATAGAATATATATATACTTTATATATGATATATATATATATATATATATATATATATTATAATTAATATATATATAATATATATAGATATCTTAGTAATATATATATATATATATATATTTATATTTAATATTATTATATATATTATATATATATATATATTAGTGGATGGACGATTAATCGTCATCGTCATGTCATGGGAAAAAATCGGCTATATTTATTTCAATCGTCATCGTCCATCGTCATCCGGCAAATTTATCTGATTATTTTTGCCGATTATTTTAACCAAATATTAAGAATTTTGAAAAATATTAATAACTATGATATAAATATATAATATAATAATAATTATAATAATAATTAATATATCATATATTATAATATAATAATTATATATTATATAATATATATATATATTATATTTTATTTTTATATATATATTATATATATATATATTTTATATATAATATAATAATATATATATTAGCTATATATTATATATATATTACATATTATACTTATATAGGCCTATATACTTAGTGGCCTTAATGGTATCGCCTTTCTGTTATGAGTTTCTCATCCTCAACAACATATCATATACACATACTTATATCTAAACCCCTCTTCTAGACAACATCATACATTCTATTCGTGAAGGGAGAAAAAATTGTAAACATCGTATGTCGTTGAAGGCTACTAAGGGACGGTGATAGTTAGGTTGGCTGCCCTACTACCACTTATCTTTTTGCCAGGAATGCTAATGCAGCCCTCGGAGAACGTGATCGCAGTAAGCGTCCTTCTATCCTTCGGCGAAAATGTATGATCGTTCTGTATATAGAAATGTCCGAAGAGAAAATAAATGTTGACCAGGAGATGAGGAGATCTAGGTATACTCGAAATGTATTCAAATGACAAGGCTTTCGCTCAACCCAATTTTTCATATCTTATAGCTCGACTCTTGACTGCACACAAAGACTCAATGCGCACTCGGTGGCAACTAGAGTCGTGTTGACTTTGTGAAAACTCGCTGTGTTGTTGTATTTGCTGCGGAAAGTACTTATGAGTGTAGGGAGATTTCGTTCGCGATATATGCAATTTTCTAGTGATATCTGTGAATATAGATCCATCTTTTTTGTAGAGAGCTATGCTTTATGGTTTTGATGATGGTGTGAGCTACTTGATACGTCGTCTAATACGCTACTTTTAATTCATAAGTTTGATACTTCCTAATATGTCAAAAATTTGCTGTGGTTTTAGATTACTAACTATTATCCATCTAGGTTCGATGAGGGGTTATTAATTAGCTCAGACAAGAGATGTTCAGAATCTTCTCTGGAATATTATTCTGAATATTCTCTTTTGGGATGTTGAGGAAATGGAGATGGCAAGTTATCTCTCCGCGACATGATTTTCATTAGAGGAATTATAATTAGGAATTTTCGTTTGGCCACAGGATGTCTGCACTCCCACACATTCATCGGGGAAGAAGCCACCACTTTATAGTCTCCTTGATCGCGAGTGCCGCTCTCGCTCTCTATCAGAGATCCGCTTCAAAGCGCTCTGTGTTGCCTAATTCTACATCAGATTTTGAAGCCACTTTATTGATCGCACGTAACTTTGCATAAAGTGTAGGTGGTAGATATGTTTCAACATTTCAATTGAATTCAATCAACCTTTCATTGGCAAGAGATTGGAAGAGAATATACCACTAGAAACAGGATTATATGTTGATCGGTGGTGAAAAGTAAGGTATGCACACATCTAGGCGCCATTTAACAGCAGGCTGGAATATTTCATAGTGCTACCAACACCATTACTGTGTGTCTAGTTATTTACTCATGCACTCCTTTTTTGCTCACTGATAGAGTCCGTCGTAAGATAGGTGGATACAGCCTCAATGATCTAAGTTCCCTCGGCTTTCGCAACTTGACCGGCCTAGCTTTTACCTAGTAAAGGATAGATACAACCCAGCTTCTTAACTCCCACTATCACTTGCGAACCTTAGATTGTAGAGGCATCCAAGTGAACTGGATATATATCACAGACACAATGTCCTCTCGAGAGAGATTCTTCTTTTTGTTCGTCTTTGTACTCTGACCTGTCCAAAAGCCGGTGGTGAAAAGTCTTACCGAGCGTGCCTCTATCCCCCAAGGATCATATGAGAGCACGTATTCCTTTGAAATGATATGATAATGATCCTCGTGTTATGTATACTCTGGATCACCTGTGTATGAATATATCTGGTGAAGAGATAGATTCAAGCTTTGAATATCACAGACGAACTTCCAGTTCTTTATTCAAGAGGCTCGGTCCTCTAGTTCAATCCGCTCTGTGACGTTGAGCTGGTTCCAAGCCCATATTTTATATTCATTGTATGTTATAGTCCTCATCATGATTTATTTTATATTGTAATACAGGAGAGATTGACAGAACCGTCGAAAGAGATACGATACGCTCTTCGTCAAGGGTTTCCTTTTCGGAGGAAAGGAAGATTATGATAGCGGGTTTGTGGTTACAGAAATAGGATGGGATGAAATATTATCAAGGGATAATTTTAAATATTAGCAAAATCTGGCAAAAGATTTAAGATAGATTAACGGAGCAATAAGTAAAACTTATGCAGATCCAGAACTTGTTATATCGAGCATCTCAAAAGAATGAGGGTCGTATATTTTCACCCAGATTATGAGGATAGGCAAGGTGTCAAGTTATCCATATTAACATTGAGAAATTGAGGAAATAAGATAGCTAAGAATCAATGACGAGGAACATTCTCTTGTGCACTACCACACACTTAGTCTGCATCTCAGAGAAGTTGAAGATTAGACAATCGCTTCCCATCATTGTACAGAGTCTCATGCCGAGGATACTCATTGAGCAGTTTTAGATACAGAACAGCTTAGTGAGCATAAAGATAAGCAAATAGTAGACAAAGGTATGGAACACCCAAAGGAGCGACGCCGACCGATCTCGCAACTGGGAGAAAGCTCCACTTCAAGTGCGCCCGTGTTTATTTCGGTGCATAAATGTCACTCTTGAGCATAAATGTCAAGACGCACCACGTTGCGATGAAATTGCTCCTTTACATTAAGAGCGTTATTCCGATTTATTACTCAGTTATAGATAGAGGAATGCATCTAGTCGCCAGATGCACCTTCTGCTGCAGCTTACGCAGCACCTACTTGCTCGTATTCGGAACGTAGTTCTTCACGATAGATAAGTCAGTCGAGTTGATGAAGCAAGTGGTTCTCACTAAAGACTTCGAAATAGGATAATATTATGACTGCTCTACAGTGGCTGTTAGGATCTTAGCAGACGGCTTTTCCTTTTCTGAATACTATAGTTAGGTGGATAAGAGATGCTATCCTAATACGACAGGAAATTTAACTAAGATTATTGAGAATATGAGGTAATTATCGCTCGAGGCGTAGGGGGCCGTAAGAGATTGCTCCTAGTTTACAGTCTTGGTGCATATAGATGCAACCACCCTTTTATATCGAGATCGGGAAATAAGAGGAGGATGAGGTCATATGGCTAACTTAATAGTGCTAGTGATTTTTTCTATATGCTGAGCGATTAACCAGGTAGTTTATAGCGCACTCTTTTTATTAGGAAGACCGCTAAATATGTCTCGCTATTAAGATAATCCTCTCGCAATAACAGGAATTTATATTCGACTTAATGTGCAGAATTTAGCTCGGAAGGAACGTAAAGAACTCGGGAGATCATTATTATAGAGCACTGATTGCTAGATTATTATTGGCTCACGTGTAATTCAGCGCTCATCGATCGAATTATCATGCCTTATGAGCAATGGTGGGAAGTATTTCATTCTTATAGAAGGACAATGAGCATTCGAGGATAGACGAGTTTCGGTGCTAGATGGGATGTACCTTGCTCGCGCTCGTAAACTTGAGTTCAGAGCGAAAGTTTTACAGCTCCTGGTTCGATATTACTCTCTATACATCCCATCAAGTATTCCTTACTGAGATAGGCCAAATATGTCGTATCATCTGCAACTTGAGATAAACCTTACATCTCTAAGTCCCTGTCTACATATTATTATGTACATGTTATTGGAGAGGAATACAGCCACTTAGACCTAAGGAAAAAAATCGTTATTATATACCGGACCCCATAAATATGTCTTCTCTCATTTTTATCCATTAAATTAATAAATTACTTTCTAATTTCATTGATTACTGTTATTATATATTTTATTACAATTAATTATTATTTATTATTATAATTATTTATATATATTATTATTTTTATTATTATTATTATTAAATTTAATTTATTAATTTATATTATAATATATTAATTTCTCTTGTGTGTGTCTTATTTGTTACTTCATGACCATAGGAGGATGTGACAATTTAAGAGTAATATCAAATTAATTGGTTGAATCTGCTATCACAACCACAACATTATCCCTTATTCGGTATATATGAATCCAGTATTGTAGAACCCCCCTGACCCCCTTGTATCTACTCAGTGTTTTATATACATTTTAATATATTTAATATATATAATATATATATTTATATATAATAATATATCATAATTAATATATATATATTAATTATATAGTATATATATTAATTATAATAAATATAATAATATATTAATTATATATTAATATAATATATATATAATTAAAATATACATACGTAATATATATGAAATTATAATTGTATGGAGAATGAGATGATGTAGAGAGAGATATAGAGATTTAGAGAGTAGTTAGATGAATGTATACGCGCGCGCGCAGAGGATAAGAGAGGTAAGAGTATGATGGAAGATTAGAGTAGAGTAGAGTATAGCAGAGAAGATGATAAGAAAAATTATCTTAAATTGTTTATATTTAATTAAATCGTCAGTCAATCATCAGATCATCGTCATTCGGTAAGATTTGCTCGATAAAGTATGATACATCGTCATCTTGCGGCTCAAAATAAATTTATGCGCAATACATCTGTTACTCGATACACTTAAAATTATGATTACTTGTAAATATTATACTAATTATTAGTACTTTTTATCCGGTGTTATTAATTATTAATATGTATATTCCTTATCTAATAGGGCAAATAATTATATATAATATATATATGATATATATAAATAAAGCAGAAAAATTATGAAAGCTATTATGATAAATAATTATATTATAATAGTATGAATAATATGCCATTAAGGTATAAAAATATATAATCTATTATGGAGTAATATTATTTTAATTTCCTAGGGTAATATTAACCATGCATCACAACATTTTGCATAGTTTTATATGGACAATATGTTTTATATTAATATAACAATAATTATATTACCACTCTTAATTAATATATTATTAACCTTATTATACTTATGCAATCTTTGAGTTTTAATTTAAGTTATTCATTTGATTTTACACTGTAATGGCGATTCTCGGGCATCTCTAGTAATCTTGCACTCGCTTATAAGATTGTTGTAGAAGATGAGACCGGATTTCTGGTGTGATTATCTCGATAGGTTACTCTGCTTTTATATGACAAAATTTTTGTATCTGTGGGCCATCTCAGAATTTGTGTGAGATCTTTAGTGAGTGAGGGTAAAAGTCCCCATTGGTGACATAATATAAAAGTTTTTTGCTTAGAATAGATACTCCTCATATTGACCTTATTTATCTAGGCCTAATAAATTATGATAAATTAAAGGAGCTAAAATATTACTTAATAATATTATATAAATTAATAATTAATTTAGTATATATATAATATATATATAATTAGATTTAATATATATTATAATATTATCATTATTAATATAATTTATATATATATTATTTATATAATTATATAATATATTTATAATATTATATAATAATATAATAATATATTATTTAATATTATATTCACTAAATTACTACATGACATTTATAATGTTGTCAAATGAACTTAAAAATGATCTGAAGTATCTGGAGATTAACCATTTCTAAATTTTATTTCAGAAACAGCAAGGCCCCCTAGTTAATTACAATACAGACCCTCTGGAGGATTAATTTGAGTACAAACCTTTGGATATGACTTGGGCTTGACAGTAAAATGCTCCTACACAAGTGGCACCCTTACTCACTAGGAAATAACTTGTTTCCGTGTGGATGCCAGGTAAGTAGTTTTAGTGGTACATTAGTATTTTATAAGTTTAATACAACGATTAGCGATTATCTAGGAGGCGTGGAGAGCGTTTGTTTAGTCAAGGCTCTGTACATGTAAAGAGGGCAGTGTTACATGCATATACCATTAGCGAAATTTATTGAATAATAATATTATCTTTTATAGAACATGAAGGATAATATGCACTCTGTTTCGAATGCTAGCAATTAGATAGGCAGAGGGAGAAGATAATTCATTCAGAATAATTGAATTAAAGATTAAAAATCTTTCTTATTTTATGTAATTATAATATATGTTTAATATGACATCTTCAAAAAATAATTTCATCTTATATTATAATTCGCTCGACTCTATAAGTAATTTAGTTGATTATTATCTGTTGATGAAAAGTAAAACCTATTTATTATAGATAAGCGGTAATAATATTAACAGGCTCTAATATTTATAACTAGATCACTCATAATATATATGGAGTACATATAAAAATATATCATTATTAGTCCGCATAAGCCTTACTCATATAATTAATAATAAATATCAGTACAAAAGTCGGACTCAACAGTTACTTATAGTCCCTAAAAAAAAATCATTACTCGCTCTAGGGTATAATAAATCCGCCTATAATATAAATAAATAGCTGATACTAATATTATATATATGGATCTCAAAATATCCTAATAATTATAATATATTATGTTTTATATATATTATATATTTTAATTTATAATGTTAATCTTTGACGACTCCTATTAGATTTGTACTCTTAAAAAAAAGATGTCGCATTAAAAAAATAGATAGAGAAAATAGATCGTGACATAATAGCTGCGTTTTATGTCGATTATTCCAGATATAATATATATAATATTATAAATATATATATTATAAAAACTAAGTATTTTTTTTGGGAAAAAAATACTGAGTAGCGCTTTTGCCAGTTAAAACTTTTAGGCGCTATGCGGTAACTAATTGTTTTCCCACTTTGCAGCTTTTGCGAATTTAGCGCTCTAAGATTTAAAACATCTAACACGCCAATCTGTGAATAATATATATATATATATATATAAATATATATAACTATATAATAATATAATATATATATATATATTATTATAATATATAATAAAAATATATAATATAATATAATATATATATATATATATTTATATATATTATAGTATATATAGTATTATTATATATATATTATATATATATATAATATATAATATAATATAAAATATTATATATTTATATATTATATTATTTATTATATAATATATTATATATATATATATATATATATATATATATATATAAATAATTTTTATTCTTGACCTCTTATTACTACTTATGGCTAGAAGGGCATTGAAGTAAATCTTCTAGCAAACTTTTATTTGCCCAATAGGGGACTTTCAAGACACAAAATTCCAATAGACAAACTCAAACAAAAACAGCTCTCCAAAAACACCTAGGGAGTATTAAATTTCCGATAAGAACAATACATAATAAATCATTATTGATAAAATTAATAAAGGTGTACATAATTGTTAATTAATTACATATTTGCATAGACAGCATGTGGTTGCATGGTTAGCAGTCATGAACATAAAATAATACTCAAAGACATATTTTACATAATGGCTTATTCCATCTAATTATATAATTTTTATCGGACTTCATATTTCATGCTTATTTCAATAATACATAATTTTGATTAGAATGGTACATTTAATTATTAACCGGAAAAGAATAATAATATTTACAAGTTACCTCTAAGGTCATTAAACAAATGCCATATTACCAACGCTTTATCTTCGCTCAGCTGCGAAATTGATTCTTTCAATTAACTATAAGTTTTTTATATTTCTGTAAGATTACAATTACAAACATACCGAAATAATATAATTATAAATATACAATTATATTCTTACGTTAATATAATATAATATATAGTATATATATTATATATATAATATATATATTATTATATATATATATTAGTTTATATACATATACTTATATATTATATATATATAGTATAATATATAATGGCGTTGAGTGCGTGGTTGATTAGGATTCACACCATAATTTATTATTTTTCAAGCCAGGTAAACTGGAACAAGCACACAAGGAAATATTTAATAATATATATATTATTAGTATATAATATTATTATATATATATATTATATTATATATATATATATATATATAATTATATATATATATATATTGAAAGGAGAAGGGTTAATAGACCCATTTTCTCAACACAAGCGTTCACAATCATTACTCTACAGTTTACAAGGCAAGAAGTAACTGCAGGCGCCTTTTGCAGGCTTTGCAATTGAGTCCAACCCAACACTGCAGGCATTACAAGGCCATACAGGAATTATTATGCGTCGCATTTACGGGCGGGAACTGTTTGTTCCTAAGCGACTTGTTCTATCGATTTGATTTCAAATAAAACGTTTATGATCGTTGTTTTGAATCTAATTAAAATGATGGAATACATTTTCGAATTAAAAGGTACTATGACGTACTACAAAGGTCCCCTCCCCGGGAGAATCTTTACTTAAGGATTGATTTTTTCAATTAGAATAAGTCGCTTGATTTTCAGAGGAAGTAATAGCTCGAGTGTTAGGAAGAGGCATAGGAGGTCTTGGAAGTAAAGACAAACGTTGGACAGGAGTTGGGGAGCTGGGTCGAGATCTTATCTGAACCAGGTTATTTAAAGGAGCATCTTCAGGTGCTAGTTGGATACGTACATTAGATGTTGGGATGGCCTGAAGTGGGATGCTTTCAGTTTGAATGGGTGCCTTGGGCATGCACATATTGCAAAGGAATACTCTTTTGGTCCAAACGAAATATGCAATGACAAGAACTATGAGGAAAAAGATCGTCCCAGAAGTTTCCTCACTCCCAAGTATGGAATGAAATTTATATTTTGGAGGAAATACGGATGTAAAAGGGTTGCAATTGTTTGATTAATTGATCCTAGTCTTTGATTTCCAATGGGAATTTCTTTTTAAGGTTTGAAAACTTAGGGAAAAAACGAAGAAATGTTAGGGTAAAGCAAACGTGAGATAAGTAAGTTGAATAAAACGTGATCGATAAGAAATTAAGGAAGGAAAAGGATAATATTCTTTTCAAGGTGAATAGGGTTCTTAAACTGAAACTTAGAAGAAATGAAAGCACATCCGTGCGAGGACATGGTAAAGAATGTCAAGACATGAAGGATAGAATTGGGTTTCTCAACATCGATTGAAGCCTAGTTTTTTTGAAAAAGAAATAGGGTGAAATGTCCAAGGACGATATAAGGTTCTATGACTTATATTCTGGCAACTAGGGCAGTGCGAGAAAATCAATGGTGAAATTTCCAAAATTAAAGATAGTAAACATAGACTGGATCCATCAATGGAAGCAAACACTGGGAATGGACAAATGGACTAATTCGGCTACATGTCGACAGAGAATTCGTGTGCCGATTCTTTAAGATAAGTGTATCTCCGAATTTCAGTAATTCACAAAGGAAGTAATATATTTGGGTCGTATAGTACATAACTCGAACTTAAAGATTGATTGTAAAGGAAGATGAGTATTTTGGAACAGGTATTAAGTTTATACGAGTGATGAAATTTTCTACTGAGATAACAAGCGAATATAAGGTGATATTCATAGGCTAGCTCAGATTGGATAGGTTCAAGAAATAGGTAGAAAAAGTTGATAAGTCTTGTTTCTTAGAAGGAGATGTGTGAAGTTTAGTCCTTGTTCATTTCTAGTGACGAAGGCAATAGGACGATGGGAGAAAAAAGTGCGAGTTGTTTATTTTGTTTTTAGCGAGTTGGAGTGAATTTATCACTAATTGGTGGATTTGGTGGATGTATGAACTGTTTGTTCAATTAGATTTATTAACGCCCTGATGCGGAAAATTTCTTTCCCCCAAAAATTTGGTTTTTTAAAATTATAATTGTGCGTAGCATCATAGACTATTCTGAAATTCTCAATAGTTTTTGTTAAGCTATCCCCTAAAGTTTATAATACGCGTATTCGCTTCAACTTGTTCCTTTAGTTCAGGAATCAGTAAGTTGAGGTAGAGGCATAGCTGCCTGAGATGTTGATATACCTCGTCCGGAGGTTTACCTGCGTATCAGAGGTAGCAGTTGCCAAAAAAGAATGTTGAGGGACGTCTCTCCAAAATTCAAAAGCGGCTACGCTTCACTTTTTTCGGATCTGCAGAGATCCAATTCATTCACTTTACTTCCGTCAGTTTCTGGGCTAACACTTTTACTCGGATTGGGCGTCATTTAACTTTGAATTCCATTGGTGAGCCCTTTTTGCGTGTTGTGAAACGTTAGAACACTGGTTTATCGAACGATGGTAAAAATGATCTCTTTAACGTTGGTACTTAGTTTAGTTGTTCTTGATGATTGTTTCTTAATGTCTGGAGGACATTTAAGGGATAACTAAAGATTCGAGGTATCCTTCTATGAAGTTAACTTCTCCCGTACGATATAGAACTAAACCAGGTAGAATCTTTGTTTCTTCTTTTTCGTTTATGAGATTGCTTTGGCCTGTTGATACGATGATGAGTAGCAACAAAGCTGGTATTCCGAAATTCATTTCTGAAATATTTATACTTTATACTTTTCTTGGTTTTGATATATTTAAAGGTCGCCTAATTCATGGTTTAATAGAACATTTTAAAATTAATTGGTTAGTTAAAGCGTTCGCGTTTTATTAACTAAACTAAATGATTTCTTAACTATAAACGAGTTAGTTGACTTAAAATCTAAAAGTAAGAGTTTTTTTAAACTCAACGTTATATACTATTTAAAACTTAGTTGTTTATTTACTAGTTAGTTTTATTACTTACTTACTTACTAGTTGATTTTTTATTAGTTGCTTACTTTCTAATTTAGTTTTATTACTTACTTACTTACTTATTAGTTGCTTATTTACTAATTTAGTGTTCTATTACTTACTTACTTACTCGTTACTTATTTTTTTTGTTTTCTTAATAGAAAAATTTTTTGGATTTTCTATTTTGTATTTATTTTTATATTAAAATTGCTGTCCCCCCCCTTATTCTGAGAGTGAAACATATTTTAAAAGGTTTCATTTATTATAAAAAATAAGTAAAAAAACTAGAATTTGAATAAATATTCTAAGAGTTATCGAATCTACATCTAAATTCTAAGATTAGATTTCCTAGATGAATATGTATTGAAATCCCGGGACTAATTCTTAATTTTTAAAGATGGATCTAATCCAAGCTTAACTTTCTTAAAATGTAGACGATCGTTCGTATCTACATCCGGTCTTAAAGGTTATTCCTAATCACTAAGTATTTCTTAAACTAAAAAAATTTAGTAACAGACGCGAAAGAAATGCACTTTCATTAAGTTCTAAAACTTAAAAGTACCTTCTTAGAACTTAACCGAAATAGAAGAATCCAATTCTACAGACTAATACGGAATTTCTTCGTTAAATCTAGGGTACACAGAAGTATATACAAAAATTGGATGAACTAGTAACAGGAGGGCAAATACCAAGTTTTACCCTCCACGGACTGTTGTTTGGCTGTTCAAATCCAATTCGACAGGTGGAGGCTGGACAGGAGTCTTTTCGCTGTAGTCTCCGTGTTGTCACTTGCCTCGGGCTGTTTCTGTGTTAAAGCTTGTTCCTTCATCCTTGTTTGACTTCTTGTAACCATGGGTGTAGAATCTCTGGGACCAGTAAACAAGTTATGTGGTCTGTAAGATGGATCTTTCTTCCTGTCATCTCTGACGAATTCCATAGGGGGTGATTCTACAACAGTGGGAATGGGAAAACGGCCATCTTTCACTGGGGAAATTTGAGATTTCACAGGGGAATTTGCTCTTGGAGGGGCTCCACCATAGGCTCCATACACCTCACCTTCGTGTGCGGGTGGCTCCTGAAGAGTTTCTTGAACAGGGTTTTCTAGGGAAATCTCTTGCTGAATAGGGGATAAAGATGGTCTAAACTCTTTTCTCCGAACCGCAGGGTTGGAGGGAGTTTTTGGGAAGTCAATCTTTGGAGTGGAACACTTAAATTCACTGTCTGGACGCGCTCTTCCGACGACTACATCGCTGTATCTTCTTCTTTCTACAATCTCATCGCTAAATCTTCTTTCTTCCACGGGTTTACTTTCTCTTACGGGTTCCACCGGGGTCGGTTGTTGCACTGGATGGCTCCAATACTTTGAACTACACGGTACCTGTTGAGGTGGGGGGATAGAGTAAGAGTTGTAGTATTCTTGCTGAGATTGTGGGGGATGGGGAGTTGGAAAGTAGCTGTGTCCGGACTGAATTTGTGGCGTTATGGGAATTTGGAAAGAATATTGGGAAGACACTTGATCTGTGGGAGGAGGAAGTTCTTCCACTTCATCTACTTCTTCTATTTCTTCGTCTTCTTCTGCTTCGTCTTCTTCATGCTCCTCGTCTTCTTACCTCCTCTTCTCCCTTTCCTTTTCTTTTTTTCTCTCAGAAGGGACTCCTGGGTCGCTTCTCTGTTGTCTTTCCTCAATTCTTTCCCTTTTTTGTTCTTTGGAGCTTAACATTTCTTCCACGGCGTGGGGATTCCAAACTTCATCATTCATAAAGTCAAAATGTGACTCGGTGAACTTTTCTGCCGGGATCACCTTGGCGTTGTCCACATGGACAGGGAAGGTTCGGCCTGATTCTAAACAATACACCATCAGTTTGTTTGGTCCTCTTAAACATTGGACAATATATGGCCCATCAAACTTGGCACATAACTTCGAACTTTGATGGGGCTTTTTAACTGCTCTAACGAAAACATAATCTCCTATTTTGAACTCTCTTTGCTTGGCCCTTTTATGTTGTTGCTCCAAAGTTTTTGTGGTTTCCGCTTCTAACTTCTCTCTAGCCAAATCTCTTATATAATCGATCCTCTCTACTATCGTATCTACTTCGTCCGAAATGAATCTCATTTTCTCTGTCTTATTCACAAAAGGTGATACATAATCAGGCATCTCGTAAGGGAGCCTCTTTATATGTAACCATGTAACAGGAAGTGGGGAGAAGACCCTATTGATCGATTATACGCGATTGATAGCGATTTGGGCGAAGCTCAGATATTTATCCCAATCTCGGTGGTTGGCTTCACGTCAGATTGCCAAGAAAGATCAAATCAGCATTTATTCTTTTCATACAACAACCATTTTTTGGGAATGCTTTGTAAGGCAAAAGTTTCTATTCTTCTTTATTCCTCCCGCACTACAGTAAGTCTAATTAAACACTTGGCTTCGTAAATTTCCAAGGCATTGTCCAGGACAAAGCAGTTGAGGAGCATATGTGTCCACAATATGACCTCTTCTTGCAATGCTCTGGCGCATTCCTCGCTCGTCCTAGTCTTGCAAGGCACTAATTCAAACATACCGTGTTAGGAACGTCTGCGACATACTAGATGTATTTGGCTTCCCATCCTGTACAAGAGGCAATTTCCCAATAGCTGCAACATGAACGCGTGAGAAAGGTGGACGGCAACGACCATCTATTGATCTTCTGCTACAGGGGGTCTAGGACCCTTAGTTCTAGCGCATGATACACATTGACTACAGTATTCCTTAACTAACTTTTGAATGCCAGGAAAATAGTATTTTTCCTCTACTCTCTTTTCAGTTCTTTGCTGACCTCCGTGTCCGCTAGCTAGTGAAGCGTGGCACTGGTCTATCACACTGTAAATCATACTGTCCGGAACATGTACAAGATAAGGTTTTGCTTCCACAGCGTAATGTAAGATGCCTTTTATTAAGATGTGAGGGTGTGTTCTGGGATTCTCTTCGGCCCATTTTACCAATTTTCCTACACGGGGACATTTCTCTTGTTCTTTGATGAAATTTTCCCGACTCAAAGCGAAATCTATTCGAGGGAACTTTTCTGTTGTTTCTGCTTTCTCTGCTTTCTCTGTTTTCCCTGTTTTCGCTATTTCTTTGACCAGAAACACGTTAGATGCCGGATGCCTACTCAAATAGTCAGGGGCAACGTTATTCTTTCCTTTTTTGTACACTATGGTGGGTGAGAAACTGTTTACTAAGAGATTCCATCTAGCTAACCGGCCGGTCTGCTGCTTATTTCTGAAAATAAAGCAGAGAGGTTGGTTGTCAGTGATGATAGTGACTTTATAGCCGAAGATGGTGTTCTTAAACTTCTGCAAGCAGAACACCACGGCCAAACATTCCTTTTCGATCGTATCATAGTTTAACTCACTGCCCCTGAGTGTCCGGGACACGAAAGATAAGGGCTTCTCTTTCCCTTCATCTGTCAGTTGGTACAACACTCCTCCTATCCCGTAATTGCTAGCGTCTGTGTTCACGAAGAATTCCTTGCTGTAATCAGGGAAAGTTAGTTGTGGCTGCACCACCAGTTTCTCTTTCAAAGTGTCGAAAGCTTGTTGTTGTTTTTTCGTCCAAAGGAAAGGGACATCTTTCTTTATCAGATCGTACAAGGGTTGTGCTACCGCGGCGGAAGTCCTTTCATGAGAGAAGCCGGAAAAATAAGAGGGAAGAAAACCAAGTAAACTCTGTGTCTCCTTCACATTCGTTGGAGGGACGAAACTCTTCGTTTCTACCTTGGCCGGATCCGGGCTAATTCCATGTCTTCCTATCTTTGAATCCTAGACAAAACAGCTGTTTAGGAAGCACTACACTTGGATTAATTTTAATATCTAAGTTATTTTCTCTGAAAGCAGTGAGCACATTTCTTTGTTATCCAAATTTATCAAAGTGTCTCAGGCACGTTCCTCGAGGCACCAATTACGTCGTCTAGGATTAGACTTGTGCTTACAGGCCCTAGCAGATGTTTAAGGCCATTGTCATATTGCGGGCATAAGAATGGCTTGGAAGCATCTTATGGCACCGACATTAAACGAGTGGGACACAAAGGCCCTTCCTAGTCCTAAATGCCATCAACTGTTGCGTCTCCTCTTCTATCTCTAGGGCGTTGTATGCATCTAGGAAATCTACCGATGTAAAGACCAGTATTACCCCTAGGGATGTAAAATCTCGTCGATTGAAGAGGCAGAGGGCAAAACAGCTGGATGCTAATGGGAGTGGGTACTTGTAATCCAAAACACACCTTGGTTTTGCCTGTTCTTTTTAGCCACCACAGTAACGAGACGAGTGGGCATATAAAGGGCTGATGCTAACCCTTCATTCAGCGCGGAATCGGTGAATCATTCGAATGTCCTGCAAATAATCTGTGCGGATAATCGTACTGTTTACGAAAAGTGACCTTAGGGGACATAGGTAACACTCATCTTAAATTTCTAAGCGCGACAGACGGGGACAGCATCAATCATCTGTGGCCAATACGTCATCGGTTAAGGTCCATGGAGGAGATCTAACAATTTACCTCTAGCTACTCTGCCTTTTCGACGAAAACCAGTTTTCTCTAATCCTTTTTCGACATCCTCTTTACTCTCGAATGATTTCTTTGTACACTCGCCTTAACTCTGTCTTCGTAAACCTTTTGAGCAGGTGGCTACATTAGCAGAAACTGTTCTCTGGTGTCCTCTTCCGTCTGCGCCTTTCTTGATTGGTTTGTTTGCTAATAATCGGATACCCTTCTCCTAGTATTCCACACCCTTGATTCAGATAAAAGGGATTTTGTCACTCAAAATTTATTATAACTGAGGATAACTGTAGTTATCCCTCACTGGACTACATTGTATTGGCCAGATACAACGGTCCATTTGGTTAAAGTGGTGTCAGTATGCACGTTCGCTCCAGTTCGAACATCATCTTGAGTTTACGGTCGGAGTTTAGACTATCCGCCATGATGACTAGCAAAACACATCTTCTCGATACCTTAAATGGCATTTTAACTTAGGTCATCCAGCGTTGAAAATGATCCATGTTGCTTCATAGTCACGCTACCTTCGGCATTTTCAAAATCTATCGGATTTACTTTCTGTGGCATTGCCGAGGAACTCACTGCGCCTGCCTTAGTTTTTGCTCCTCTTAATCAGCACTGTGATGAGCGAGGGGTGGGTTCGCGAAGCCCACCTTGTCTCTCTTTTCATCTTGACTGGCTCCGCATGAGCTTCTCCGTGAATTTGCAACATAGGAATTCTATTTTCCATTGTCTAGGCAACTGCTTTTGCCTATTCGAGTCGGAACATGAAGAGGCTGTCTCCCCCCTGACGGATACAGACAGATCGACCTTCCGATAGGAACGAGGTTCAACCGCGGCGTGTACGTTATTAACTGACCAGGCGGTCGCTCCTCTATGCGAAAAGATGCTTATCCGCGTTGCGTACGTTTTTTACTGCCAGGCGGCCTCCTTTACGAAAAAAGATGCTGACGCGTTGGCGCACGTTTTATTAACTGCAAGGCGGTCCTCAATTAGGAAAAAAGATGCTTTATCCGCAGGCACGGTGCGGGTGGTCTTAGCCGAAAAATTGGTTGGCCAGGCTTGCCCTGCCCCCCTCTAAGGGCCTCGGGCTGCGAGGTAACGCTCCTCCCTTTCTTGACGTTCTCTTAATCTTTAAGATTCCATCAGAAAATTCTCTACCAAATACATTCCTTGGTGGATCGGCATAAGATCGAATGTCTACTTCTCTATCTCCTGATAAGAACATTTTTGCAGAAAAGAAGTTTAAAGTTATGGGAATGTTAGACAAAACGTTGCTACCTAAAAGAATATCCCAGCTATTTTCTCCATCGATATCACTCACTTGGAATGTAGTGAGGTAATGTCTTTCATGTAGGCGAAGATATAACTGTATTTCTCCCTTTAACACCGTTGGCTTATTGTTCACCCCCTGTACTACTAAATCGGTCTTACGGAGGGGTACTTTAAAGTTTCCCTCTTTTTCCAATTGTTTGAGCCTTCGGGCTGTGACAATACTAACGCTAGATCCGGTGTCAACCAAAACTTTGGTCTTCGCCTCCCTACTACTCATAGATGGAGCAAGGTAAACATCGTGTAAAAGTGTCGTCCCAGCCTAAAAGATTGCTGCACGACATTCTTTTCTTTTCCCTAGCTTCCCCATTTCTTCGCTCTATCTTTAAACTTTTTTCTCACACGTCTCCTCTCTTTTGCCCGACTCTAAAAATTTTCATTCTCTAATCTATCCTGAGGAATGAGAAAGTTTCCTTCATTACATCCCTATCACCATACGATCCACTTTTCAATTCACGTCAATACTCTTGGCTGGGCTCGTCAGCCATATAATACTCTCGCGTTAGTCTTTACTTTCCCATCTGGAGGCTTGTATCCTTACCCTTTCTTTGGAAAAGTTCCTGGCCCCCGCTTGTCTTCAGGTTGTAAGACTCTGGCTTTACTCGCTCTTTACCCTTTATCATATCGAACTTGCATATTGTATGGATGTGAACATCAGCGGGTTTCGGGTAGGTTCCAGGGCGGTCTCCTCTACACTTAGCGTGACGCCCCTATCGATGATATGCATGCATTCTCAGGCAGTAGGGCCATTCCCAGCGGCATGCTTGGGACGAATGACCCACTGATTCACAAAAGAAGCACACATAGTGTTCTTTTAACTCCTGGGCGGACATCTTCTTTAAGGTGCCCTTAAAACTCGGTGTAACAAATTCATTTTTCACTTCCTTTCTCTTTCTTTTTGAAAAGTATTATGATTTACCTTCATCTCTCCTCTTGAGGGAGGTAGCGGGTCTTACCATCCTTCCCTTCCCTTCTCCTCATACCTTGGCTTAAATGGTTCCCTGTTGTCCCTGTATGAATTATTAACTCCAACCCTCTGTCTCCCTCCCGATTCCTCTTTGGCCAGGAACACCCTAGTGGTGCGGACCTCATTCGGCCTTCTATTCTCATCTTTTAATAAAGCTCCATTTGAAATTTGAGATAACTTTTCTATCAATTCATTTAAGTTCATCTCTGTATCAAATACCCTAAGGATCTTCTCTCGTAATCGTTCTCCATCCCTTCTTTCATTTACGTTTTGAATGATCTTCCCTGTAACCAAAATGTTTATCTGCCTTGAGTTGAACATTGCTTTATCATCCAGATCGTGAAGGCGGCTCTGATACTTTCGTAACCGGTCTTTCAACTCTAACACAAAATCAGTGAAGATTGAGTCTCTCTCTCTTCTGTACTCTAAGAAGTCCAACCAGAGTTCGAAGATCGTTTTCCTCTCCTCCGGTTGTAGGAAAGTTTTTAACTGAGCGAGAAAATCTTCTAATCTGGTGAATTTTGAAAAACTATTTTCTCTGAGAAGGTATTTTCTAGCCTCACTGTTCTGGTCGGATGATATTGCTGACTTTGCGAAAGTGATCTTTTGACTTTCAGTTAGTGGGCCTAAAGCATCTAGCTTTTCATTCAAAGAAGTGACGAAGTCTGGGTACAAGATCCCTTTCCATGTTCTTGTTTTCAGATGTTTGCCAAATAATTTCAAATTTTCGGGAATCGTTGGAAAAGCGGTGTTAAACAGGTTAGTTGGGTAATAGGGGGCTCCCATTGGTTGTGGAGGCATAGGATGTGGGTGGTTAGGCATGGTGTAATTACCAGGTGGCACGCCTGCGTAATAGAGAGGTTGGCGTCCCCGTGGGTAAGAACCCGTAATTTAAGTTGTTTTGTCCTGCTGGAGCACTTTCGTTGGTGTTTCCTCCCATAACTCCTCCTGTGAGGACGCTGGTTTGTTGTTGAGCGGTGTTGGGCCCAGCAGGGGTTTGGACCGATCCTATGGCTTGGTTCTGGATCGGTGGGGGGCCGTCGGGTCCCCATGGGGAGGTGTTCGGTATTTCTGCACCTTCCACTTGCTTTCATTTGAGGTTCTGAGAGTATCGAATCACCCCACATTTCTGCCGGATATTTCTTTTTAAGGGTAGTAGTGTCAACAGGTAGCAGGCCTTTAGCTGTTAGATTCCAATGTGTTGTCCAGAGCAACTGTCTTTTGCATATATGGTGGGGTCTCGACCTTCTGTGTTGGTCTCCTCTCTCGGATGTCTTGGGGCGTTAGGCTAAAGAATGCGCTATATGGGTTCTGACTGGTGCTTGGCAACAGAGGATCTAAAATAGAAGGGTTTGTAGTGGGCGTCTCGTCTGTGCCCCCCCCCTAAATTTACTTGTCCTTGTCCATGACCTTCGTCAGTTTCATTTTTATTCAAATCGAGGTTCTCATCCTCGTCTCCTTCGTTTTTCGTGCCAGTTATCCTTGCTCTCGTGGTCGAGAGGCTTCTCGAATCTTCCTCATCATCCCACTCCTTGGCCCCTCCGTTCGGCGTTCGGGGTGAACCTTTGTGGCCAAACGCCCATCGAACCAATAAGAGATACGAGAAACAGCAAAACACAAAACCCAACTAATTAAAATGGAAAACCTCCACATTTTATTCTTCGTAATCACGAAATAATGCACAATATGTCGGTATGACACTTAACTATCTCTCCTGTATGCTCTCAAACAGCAATGTTAACTAGTGTTGGAACTATAAATGTTGTCTGCGGACCTTCGTGCTACTACTATATGTCCCTAATATGTATATAATATATATATATAATATATATATTATATATATATAGTATATATATATATATATATATTATATAATATATCTAATTTAATAATATAATGGTTTTGTGTACCAGTGCTTAGAGGTTCATGTACGAATATGTACATGGCCCTTACTACTATTATTATATATATATAATATATATATATATATATATATATATTATATATATATTATATATATATATATATTATATATATACTATATATATAATATATATATATATATTATATAGAATTTACTTAAATTTCGAAAATAGTTGCAAGGGGGTTCCCAATATTAACCAACAGATATCAAACTGGTGAAAACTCAACAGAAAAACTGTTGTCGCAGAATTCTGTATGCTACTACTTCTACTACTCAGACTATCTTTTTACTACTATGCGATGTTTTAGAGCACCAAACTGAGGTGTTCGAAAACTCAAAATCCTTTCTAATTTTTTTCGTTTTTCCCCAACTTAACTTGTATATATATATATAATACTATATATATATATATATTATATATTATATATATATAGTATACAATAATATATATTATATATTATATATATATATATTATATATATATAATCTTAAAATTATCTTAATTTTAATTAGCGTTTGGGACTGGGGCTTTCTCAGGCTCTCCTGATCCAGCAAATGTGGGGTTAATAATCTTGGGGGGTACCCTCTATAGAGTATGCTAATATATAATATATATATTACTTATATATATATAATATATAATATATAAATAATAATAGATATATAATATATATATATTATATTATATATATATAATATATATATATATATAATATATATAATATATATGGGAGTAAAACTTATTTATCACTTAATCTTAACCCCCCCGTAGATAGGTTTCCCAATAAAAAAAATGTCATCAATTGCATGTCAGTAGACACACACATACAAGTAGATACATTATATATATATATATAATAAATATTATATATATATCATATATATTTTATATATATATATTATATATATATATATATATATACCTATATAATATATTTATAATATATTATATATATATATATATAGAATATAGTAAAGGTGGGTTTGAAATAGCTTCAAAGAAAGAAAAAGAAAGAAAGTATCAGGTTCAAGATTTTTTCATGTTATCCATGATGCCTATGTATGTTAACGTTCGGCGGGATTTTGAACGAAACTGTTTTATAGTTATGACGCATACCAACGCTCGTCGTGGTCAGAGCCAAGTTCGATTCTTCGCGGACTCCGACTCGATTTTAATTAAAACACATTACTCGCTTCAAAACTCACGGACAAAACGAACAACTTGCGCGTGAGTCAGTGGTTGTAAGAATTTCCTCCTGCGATTTTTCTCTTTTTCGAACTTCGCACTTTTCCAACGCTCGTTGACAAGGATTAAGAAAAGAAAGAATGAAGGAGGAGATGAAGGATATAGACTTAATTATTATATCACCCTCATGTCTTTTCCAAGTCTCGAACCTTTCCTTAAAGTTGGGTTGATTTGTTTTACAATTAAATGGGATCTTCTTCAGCAATATTAAATCCTGATACAATTGACAATATAGAGTAATTATCATTACATTATTAATTATTATGTTAATTAGTGTGGAAATATTTTCCCAAACTAATATTAATTAATTTAATATAGTCTGTGATTGAATAACGATGGGAAGGAGAACCTTGATCATCCCTTTCAACCTTCTACTATGCAAATAATAATAATTAAAATAATTAATGATACAATAATAATAATTAAATTAAAAATTCTTTCTATTGTAGAACATTTTAGTAATTACATTAACAATCGGCCTAAGGGCATCACTGAGAACGAAAGGTACCCCAGGAATTCATTCTACGCTTACCCACAGATATAGCAATAAGGACATAAAATAACAGATAATAATAAAAAAATAATAATAATAACCAATTTTTTTCGAAAAAAATTTCTATGTCGCACTAAACACATATTATGGTTGGCCATCAACCTGGTTTAATATTTTCTAAGTCCCTGTCTAGCTAACTAACTAGTTTAAAAACATGATCATATTATATATATATATATATATTAGGTATAATATATTATATATATATAATTAATAATTATATATATATATATATATATTATATATATATATATATATATATATATATATAATATATATATATATACTTTAATTCAAATTTTTATTTTTTTTTAAATATATAATATAGTGACTTGTACTTATATATAAAAAAGTGATTATTTTGAGTAATAATCAAATTTTGATTTGATTATATCTGTCTCTCTTATGGTTGCGATATGCCAACGCCAATTGACCTAAAGAAGGTGTCTGGGATGAAGCAAATAGCTTGCGCGGGCCAAAGGCACGGACAATGGTTCATCCTGATAATTGTTCGTCTCAAAAAGTAACAGTGGTTCGGAACTCTCCGGGGCAAAGGTCGCCCAAATGATATAGTAATGATTCATTGACTATCTTATTACTACTTATGTAAAGAGGATGAAGTAAATCTTCTAGCAAACTATTTATTTGACAACAATTGGCTTCTCACCAAATCAACCAAATCTCAAGAGGACATCAACAAAACTACGGACAACATTGTTTCAGTAAGAATTCTTCACTAATACTCCTCGGGAATTATTGAATTTCCGATAACAAAAAATACATTAACTAAATCATATGATAAAATTTAAATAAAGCGTGTAACATAATTGTTAATTAATTAACAATATTTACAATGAACAGCATGCTAGTTGCCATGGTATAGCAGTCAGAAACACTTAAAAATAATACTCAAAGACATATTTTACATAATGGCTTATTCCATCTAATTTATATAATTTTATCATGCTTCATATTTTCATGCTTTATTTAAATAATTACACTAATTTTGCAATTAGAAGGCATACATATTAATTATAACCGCAAAAAGAAATACATAAATATTTCTACACGTTATACCCCTAAGTTCATTAACAAATGACCATAAAATTACCAAACGCTTTATCTTCGCTCAAGTGCCGAAACTGATTCTTTCAATTAACGTATAAGATTTTTTATATTCGTAAGATATACAAATTCTAAACTTACCGAATTAATTCCAATTATAAAATATTAACCAATTTTCTTTATTTATATTATGTAATATATATTATATATCATATATAATTATATATATATAATATATTATATATATAATATATATATTATAATATATAATATATATTATACTATATATATATCTTATATATCAGTAATCATAAATATATGGGTGGATGTGGTTTGACTTAGGAATATCACCAATAATTTATTATTTTCAACCCAGGTAACTGAAACAAGCACACAAGGAAAATTTTAATATATATATAATATATAAATATATTAATATATATATATACTAATATATATCTATATATATAATATTATTATTATATATAGTATATTAATTTAGTATATAATATATAATATAATATACTATATATCATAATTGAAAGCGAGAAAGAGAGTATAATAGACCCCATTTTCTCAAACAACAAGCCGTTCACAATCAATTACTGCTACAGATTTACAAGGCAAGAAATAACTGAGGCGCACTGTATGCAGTTGCTTAGCAAATGAGTCAAACCCACCACTGCATGAATATACAAGGCCACTACAGGACATTATTATGCGTCCGCATTTACGGCGGGACTGTTTGTTCCTAAGCGACTTGTTCTATCGATTTGATTTCAAATAAAACGTTTATGGAGCGTTGTTTTGAATCTAATTAAAATGATGGAATACATTTTCGAATTAAAAGGTACTATACGTACATACATATATATATATATATAATATATATACTATATATATATTTATAAAAAATTTATATATATAATTATATTATATATATATATATTATATATATATATATATATTATATATATATATATATTATATATATATATATAAGTTACCCTTTTAAAAAAAAATTTTCTGATTCGGAAATTTAGGACCAACTTGAACAGAATGAACAGAATTTCTTTGTAAATATTCGATAGTTTGAAAAGTGTACTAGAATTTTAAGGTAAAGTGGGCTAGCGGGAAATTGTCCGAGTGGTAATGAAAATCCAGTTGTCTAGACTTTGTACACTCCGTAATAATAGATATTCAACATTTTTCAGTCATCTTACCTTTCTTAGGTCAATTTTAATTATCTCTTTAAGCTTGAGGAAGATCTTATAAGTGATTTTCCGTGCCCAAGTATTTAAGGAGACTCCTTATATGCATTTTTGGGAATCTTTATGGAATGATTTCGCTTTAGCAAATATTCACATAAGAATTAGATATAACAATTATTGATATTTTTAATTATAACATAAAAAATACGTGAAAGGAATAATAAAATTTTTCAGTCATTATTATTATTATTATTATTATTATTATTTATTATTATTATTATTATTATTATTATTATTATTAATTAAATATATATTTATTATTATTATTATTATTATTATTATTATTATTATTATTATTATTATTATTATTATTATTATTATTATTATTATTATTATTATTAGTAGTAGTAGTAGTAGTAGTGTAGTATTAGTAGTATAGTAGTAGTAGATATTGTATCCATCCGCGTCGGATAGCAGCAGAATTTTCGAAAGCTAATTAGAGGTATCAGTATTGGAACCCTCTGTAAATGCGGGTAAGGTTGCTACTTACACTGATCACAAGGTGAATTTTCAAGTTCCTAGGATGTAGTATAGGTGGTACCTCTCCCTGAGGAGCGTTAGCTGAAATATGTCGCTACGTCCTTTTGACGCGTCCGAATGAACGAGTGAGATTAGGCCTAAGGCAAGTTCGGGCCAACTGAACTCCTGGCAGACAGTCTGCCCGTCGGTCTATATATAATATTACTATTATTATTTATTATATATTTATTATTATTATTATTAATTATTATTATTATATTTATTATTATTATTATTATTATTATTATTATTATTATTATTATTATTATTATTATTATTATTATTATTATTATTATTATTATTATTATTATTATTATTTTATTATTATTACGTCGAAAAAATCGAGCTCCCCTAAGGGAGCTTGATTTTGAGCCGACTCCAGCTCAGCCTCCGACTTTGGTTCCAGCTCAGCCCACCGACTCCGGTTCCGACTCCCTATATATATATATATATATATATATATATATATATATATATATATATATATATATATATATATATAATATATATAGATATACTATATATAATATATATATATAATAATATATATATAATATATAGTATATATATATATATATATAGTATATATATATATATATATATATATATATTACTATAAAATAAAAGGATTTGTAGGCTCCGGCTCCGGCTCCGGCTCCGGCTCCGGCTCCGGCTCAGCCTATTTTTCCGATATATATCTACATATGTTAGAGTTGTCGTATAGGGCTAAAATTTGGAGGGGTGCGGTGCCGAGTTAATAAACATTTGTATAACAACAATGTTGGTGTACTTATATAGGTTATCGAACACGTAGATCTCGCATATGATGGTTATAAGTCCGTATAGACTATCTAGGACCCCCCATGGAAGGGGGTTCCGACTGAAAAAAAAACACAGAGTGCAAAGCAGAGACCGAAAGAGGAAGGAAGAAGGATGAAGGATGAATAAGGAAAGAAAGAGTGGAGAAGGAGTCTGACTCAGAGGAGTAGAAGTTGACAGCCGCATGCATCCCCCATGGGGGGACACTAGCCCCCTAAACATTGAATATTAACGTAGAAGGTTGAAACTTAGTATACATCTCTCATATATGGTATCCATGCTGTAGACGAAGTGAAATGACCACGAGCACCTAACGGGGGGATTCTGGCCCCCCAAACCTAGAATATCGACGTAGAACGATGAAACTTGGTATATACCCTTCATATAAGGTACCCACAGCAATATATGGGTTAATTAGACGTACACACCCCAAAGGGGGTGTCCGGCCCCCAAACCTGAAATATTGACATAGAACGACGAAACTTAGTATACACCTTTCTTATATTGAATCCTCTTATGATGTATCCTCGATAGAGAAAAAAATAATAGAAAAAATAAAAAAAAATAAAAAAAAAAAAAAAAAAAACAATTAAAAATTTTTGAAAAATGTAAAAAAAAAAAATTTTTTTAAATTAAACATTTTTTATTCTTTTTAAGTTTATAACTTAAAAAATTTACGTTTTTATATAAATCAAACCGCCCTCCCCGACCTCCCTAGCCTACCCAGCCTACCCAGCCTCCCCAGCCTCCTCAGCCTCCCCAACCTCCTCAGCCCCCCCGGCCTCCCTAGCCTCAACAGCCTCCTCAGTCTCACCGGCCTCCCCAGCCTCCTCAGCCTCCCCAGTCTCCCAAGCCTCCTCACCCTCCTCAACCTCTCTAGCCTCACAACCCTCCCTACCTATGATCTATTGTTAAATTGATCTATCGAGCTACTGATTCAATTCATATCGGTATAACATAACACAAAGCTTTCGTTTATTTTTGTTTTATATGCTTTAAACAGTTTTTGTTCTTACTAAAATTTTACCCTTTTCATATATAACGTAAAAAATTTGTTTTTACATACCCTATTAGGATAAATCAGTGAACCAGTAATTCCGAACCACTAGCCCAACACCCTTAACCAACCCAAAATCTGATCTATTGAGGTATTGGTTTATTGATCTATTGACCTAAGTCATATTTCGAGTATCATTTTGGATAAACATAGCGTAAAAATAAGTTCTTTTTATACTAACTTTCGAATATATGTTAACGTAGCAAAGTTTTCATATCAATAAAGCTAACACTTCAAAGCCTGAACTAAGAATATAATGTACAACGACAAAACCTAATATACCTTAAACACGAATAAACTACTAACATTAACAAAGTTCCATACTTGACAACAGTAAAGTGACCTACTCACCCTTTTTTCGAACATATCTCTATCATATCATTATTATTTTTACATTAACAGCGTAACATTTAACAAAAATTTTACCATCACCTTACCTAAACATCATACTGATCGATGAATATATGCTAACAAAACAAAGTTTTCACATCAATAAAGCTAACATTTCATAACCTGAACTCAGAATATAATATACAGCGATAAAACCAACATATCTTAAGCACGAATAAACAGCTAACATTAACAAAGTTCCATACTTAACAACAGTAAAGTAACTAACATTGCAATAAAAAGTACCCTATTCCCACTTTTTCAAAATTTTCTCTAACATATTTTTTTTTTTACAGTTGTCACCACCAGTCACGGGCAGAGCCCTATTCAGGGAGGGGGTGTTGCACACCAAAGTGTCATCCTCTAGCGCAAATTAAGCAGATGAGCACAGACGCAGGCTTTAAAGTGAGGGAGATTAAATTCAGCAGGAAACACAGAAAGGTAGAGAATTATTTTTCTGTAACAGAAACATAGGTGGAGGAAAGAAGGAAAGCACAGGCAGCGAACTAGCCTGGGTAGTTATCAAGATCCACAACAAAACTTCGTGCGCAGACCACAAGCATCCCTTGTGCTATGTAAGGGCGTCGTAAACTGTGGTACGCGAGTGGTAAGTTCCCTCGAACACCTGCCGCTGTGGTACCTATAGAAAAGAGATATAGCTCCAACATCGCGCCGCAAAGATAGAGGGTCAAGTGAACTGGAAAGTACAGGACAGTTTATAAACCTTTTGGCTTTTGACTCGACCCTGTCCAAAAGCCGGGTGAAAACCAGAGCCCTCCTAGATATTAGAACAGTACTCCATACAAGGGCGTGTGAGACCCTTTTATAGCTGGAGTACTGAGAAGAGGAAAAAAAAGTCTCGTAGTCTAAACAGAACTCCCAGTTCTTTGAAGCCGCCCTAGCAACCGTTGCTATGTGCGGTTTCCAAGACAATTTATTTGTTTATGTTAAGGCCAAGGAATGTTATTTGACAACAAGAGAAGACGAGAGATACCGTTCGAAAGACATAGAAAAGTAAGAGAGTGATTATTAGAGAGGGAGTATTTGTAGTAGTCGAGTCTTTAAAGAATTGAATTCACAAGGTTGAGACGACTCCAATCAGGAAATCTATCCAGATCAGCGAGAATAGAATCGGAAGATTAAGACGAGCAAGCAATTCTAGAAAGTATAGAAGGAACAGAATTGATAAATGAGTATAGAGTGATTAGGGTCGAGTGCATCGGCATATGAGTGGATATGAGTTAGATGTGCAGTGAGAAGATTATTATTAATGCACAAAAAAGTAAAGATAAAGTTACACCACTACGTGACAGAAAAGAAGAAGTGTCGCTTTTATTAACCACTAGCCGATTTATTGAGGCGACTGAAAGAAAGCTAGACATAAATAAGCAAAGAGAAGGAGGAAACCAAAGGAGGGGAGCTGGAGAGCAGTGACGCATGCCATACCCGGTCAAATGCTTTGGATATGTCAAGCGCCCACCACTTCAAGTCTTCCCGTAGTTCCCTAAGAGCGGCTAAAACACTATAAATCGCGGTTTAAATAGGAAAAGTATATATTCGCCAGATTAGACATTTAACGCCGAAAGCACAACTGATACCGGTGGCGTGATCTGAAAGGAGAGAGGTATATTGTAGTATTTCCATTTTTTATTTTTCTAAGAAGTTATTTAGAGTTTATAGAATGTTATTTTTCATAATTGATCTTATTATTATATTACAAGTAAGAGCTAGTTTAGTGGCGATATGTTTAGTATATGTGTTTTATTCATAGTACGTTCTGCTACTTTTTCTCTCTGGAAATATCAGTTTGTGAACATGTGTGCGCTTGCTTTCCTATTACCATTTCTTGTATGTCGTTCGAATTGTAGTTGCTTTTATATGATATACTATATTGAGTAATTTTTTATAGTTTTTTTTTGTATATGTCTTATGTTTTGTCGGTCTGTCTATCATCTTTGTAATTTGCTCTTCTATCTTTTTATTTCCTCTCTATAATCTCTGGTTTGGGTTATGTGAATTGCCTATTTCCTTGTTCTCATCTCCGTCTCTTTTCCTTATATGTTTATTAGATCTCAGTGTTTTTGAGCCCATGCTACTTCCGTTATATTCTTAATTATTTTTTTATATTCTATCTATGGTCAAAGTGTCCAATTTTACTATCTTCTTAGTAGTTTGGAATTTAATGTATGGTGTAGTGTTGTTGAGTGTTTTGTATGAGTGAATGCCAGATTATTCTTGGTCTATGTTGTTTGTAGTTTAGAGGAATAATTATGGTGCCTTATATTAGATTTTGCCTTTTCTAGTAAGTATATGTTTATGCAAATCTCTGTATCCTATCTATTGATCGTGTAATTATTAGTATGTGTAATAGTTGTATGATTTTATCTATAATGTGTTGTGTATGTATTTTTTTTTTTTTTGTTTTTTGGTTCATATTAGGTCCAGAATTAGTATTTTGTCAGTTATGTGGATTTCCAAGGTATCTTTGTTTTTAGTCGCACTTTTTGTTTTGTTATTTGTAAAAGCCTTGCTTTTTTATCTCTCTGTTGATTATTAGTTTATTCCATTGCTATACTGTTATTTTTATATCTAGTGTGTATTATATAATATGCTGATGTCTTATGTATTTTAATTTTTTTTATTTTTTTTTTTTTTTTTTTTTTATGTTTTTTTTTTTGTCAATTGTTGTTTTTTTTTTTTTTTTATCTTTTTGATTTTTTTTAAAATTTGATATACGTATTTAAATTTTTTTTTCTCTCATTCTCCTCGATATTTTCGCGCTTGTCTTTCTAGTCTTGAATGGCCAGTTAGATTAATTAAGCTACTGTGATTCGAATCCTATTTGGTATTTTATTGAGGATGAGATTTTATATTTTAGTTCGAAGAAGGAATGAATTCCTTGTTCTATTTTTTCCTTGCTTATTTACGTTATTTACTAAGCTCCCACCCACTTGTTATTTTTTACTTATATATCAAAGTATACATTTTAATCAATTTTTATATATTTATCTATTTATTCAACTTCCCTTGATCTATCAGTATCGGTAGCACGTGTTTTATTGTTTAACTATTTATTGCTAAACGTTTATAAAAATCTTCACTACAATGTGAAGTTATACTTATATCATTAACCCCTATGACCTTTCAGTAATATAATAGATTGAAATACAACGACAACCCTAACATATCTTAACCTCGAATAAAACAGCTAAAATTAACACAAAGTTCCAGGGATGACTTAACAACCAGTAAAGGTAACTAACTTGCCCAACAAAACGTATCCTATTCACGACTGTATTTCTCAAAACATATCTCATAACAAATAATTCACGCGTTAATTTTACATTAACATCGCTATAAATGTTTAACAAAAATTTATCATTACCATTACCTAAGCATCTTTACTTACCAACGAATTATGTTAACGTTAACAAAGTTTTTACATCAATAAAGCTAACGTATTCTTAACCTGAATAATAACTATAATGAATACAACGAGGTAAACCTAACATTACCTTAAGCACGAATAAACAGCTAACATTAACAAAGTTCAATACTTGACAAACTCGTAAAAGTAACTAACAAAACATACAGAACGTCGTCTTTCATATATTTTTTTTCTTTTTGTTTTTAAAAAAATTTTTTATGTGTTTTTAATTTATATAATTCTGCAAAAACTTTTTTATTTTTAATTTCTTTTATCTTTAATTATATTTTCTTATAATTAACATATGATTTCTTCACCCTGGTTTATGGTTATTTTTATCTTCTTTTCTTATAAAACTTTCTTAATTTACGTGATTTCCACATTTACTCTTTTAATTTTTTAACTTCTATTTTCTTTAAAACTTTTTGTTATTTACTAAAAAACTTTGAATTATCATTTGGAATAGCCCTAACCATAATGAAGCTTTTTCTGACCAACTTTTATACTAGTTAAATTAAATTAGAACCAGTCATGTGTTGACCAAATTTAGGATGAATTTATCTTTCTCTTAATTAAGTAGAGACCTATCACAACAACAATTAACGATCTAAAAACATTTTTGATTCCAGTGAAATAAGATCTTGTGAAGGAGTAGATTAAAATATTAAGTTTTGTATTTAAACAAAAATAACATTGACTGATATAGATGTGAGGGGTTGCAAGGTACTTTAAGCAAGTGAGTACAACATACTTAAAACAACAAGTTCACCATATTGTGGGCAACAAAAACAACCTTTTCATTTTGTAACATATAATTATTCAATGAAACGACATTACATAAATACATAAAAAAACATATGGTTTTAATTTAAAATATAATTAATTCATCTAATTTAGAGAACATAGGACTTCTGTATAAATTGATGCACAGTTACTATATATTTCTCCAAGAGACTTCAGCTCATCTGAAATGATGCTAAATATAAATAACAGCCTGCCAGCACTAAACCATTTTTTCTGGCATAATTTTATGGCTTTCCAATTCAGCACTCACTCGTTTCATATTTTTTGCGGCAGAGAGAAGTAAACAATATCCATGCTGGTAGTTATTAGTAGACGTCCTTGGTATATCGCTTTTGAATTACGGTAAAACGCACGATATTTCACAATTGATAAACATTATCGATAGGATGAGCACCGTGAGCTATATGAATATATTAAGGGTCCTCGAGTATGGTCGAAACCATAATATATTAAAGATGAGACGTTAATTTCGTTTTTAATAATCATAAATTTAAACAAAAGCATTTAAATTGATTAATATTTATTACCGATAGCATGAACTATGTGTAATCAAAAAAAAAAAATATATATGTTTACGAGCGGAAGGTAGAGCAGGCATCGCTTGGTTTCGGCAATAGTTGAGCGAATACATCCAATAACTTTTACATTTTCAGATGCGGTGAAACAACATCTATTGGCAATTATAGTCGTTTCACGAATTCTGTCACCTCTGATAGATACTTTCACAGGAGGCGATGATCAGGTGACACATACTTGCCTTTAGCCGAAGCTTCAACTGGATCGAGATATCTTGAGGAAATTCTTCAACCGAAAGTGGAATAAAGGGTCTAATACTTGCCCTCCGAATGGAATGAGAGGTAAAGGAGTATGATCACTTTTCATTCGTGTGTAGCGAAAAATATGGATAAATGACACATCAGGTTTGGGTTTATGAAAGGTCTATCGTAAAATAATCAACTAACAAATGGGCTCAGGAGTTAGAATGAGAGGTGTATACATAATAAAGATATGGGCCATAATGGCAAATGAAAACTATACTGACGAAAATTCGCGTAATGAGAGATATAAACAGAACTAAAAAAGTAGAGAAATTACTTTCTTTCGACCAATCAGAAGAAAGTGAACAAGTATATGACGAACGAACGAACAATATCGGTTTAAATAATTCCATGTAGAAGCTTTATTATACCCTAATGGTTTTCTACTCGTGTTTGTATTTTCATGTTCAGGCTTTTACATTCGATTCATTTTCTGTTCATATTTGTATTTTCAAACCCAGGATCTTACGAGCAATTCGTTTCACTTTTGTATCTGTATTTTCCTGTTTCATTAGAGTTAATAGATACAAGTCGAGTTTCATACTTGGGTTTTACGTGCAATTCGTTTCATGGCTGTATTTGTATTTCCTCTTTGTCCAGATACAGATACAAGTTGAGAAATTGGTTCAAACTCCTAACCCCTTTCTCGTAAACATATACGCAATGAATATGGATCTTAGTACATTTAACAACGTATTTACTCCGAAAATTAGCATGAAAATAATAACAAAAACTCGTTGTTATCCTATTACACATACACCAAAAATAAGTTCTTTGAATAAAATTTAGGTTATTAGTAAAACTTAGGTAATCAAAGTTTTTTCACAGCTATTAAAGCGATAAACATAACAATCATCAGCGTCTAAGCAATAATGTACAACAATCTATAAGTCCTAACACCCATTATCTTATAACACGAATCATACGTTAAAATTAACAATTCAGTCCCACATCTTTAACAATAGTAAACAGTTAACTAACATAGCATAAAAATAAACCTATAACTTATGCACACTTTGCCAAGCATATCTCTAACGAAGGTATGCCCAATATGTTAATTTTTATATTAACCATGACGGATATTTTAACAAAAATTATTAAATAGAACCTTTGTTTAATTACATCATTACTGACCTCGACTATAAATATAAGTGTCTAAACGCTAATAAAGGTTTTTTCCATCAATATTTAACTAAAGCTACATAGCAGTCAATCTGCAACTATTGAACTATAATGCTCAGCAACGGACCAAACCTAACACAACTGTTATCACAACGAATAAACTGTTAACATTATCAAAGTTCCAGACTTCAATCACCAGTAAAGTAACTAATCATGCGCATCGCGCAAAGATGTAACCTATTCATAACTTTTTTTCAAGCAATTTTCTCGTAACTATTTTTATAACGGTAATCTTTACATCTGTCACACTTAATATTTAACAAAAATGTATTATATCCTTGTCCTGAGTATCCATACAAGACCAACGAATATATTGCTAACGCAATAACAAAGTTTTTTACATTTATCATAATAACTATTAACAAAAATTTATCTATAACCTTACCCATCGAATATCATAATCCCCAACCAATAATTGCAAACATAACTTGTTCTAATGAATAAATAACTAACATTAACAAAGTTTTATACTAAATCATAAACCATAAAAAATAAGTTCTTCTGCTATAAAATCATCATAATAGAAGTCTACATAGCTCTTACGATTTTAAGCAGTTAAATCAGTAAGTCACACCACTTGACCCCTCCCTACCCTCACGGGTCATGACTGTAATTACTATTGATCAAAGATTCAGGTCACATATTCGAAGATATCAAAATTTCGTATAAACATAGTACAAAAAATATAGCTTTCTTTATATAAACTAAACCAAACGAATAATTTATGGCTAAAACCGTAACATGTTTTTCCATTACATACAAGCTACATAGCATGTACCAGAACTAAAAGAATATACATGTACATAGGACAAAACCCTTAATACACCTTACGCCCGAAAAGTAAATACTAACATTAACAAAGTTTACTGATACTCAGCAACAGTAAAGTACCTAACACAGCCTACAAAACGTACCTTAACCTATTCACACTTTTTAGAGCATATCTCTAACAATATCAATGTTAATTTCTACAAATAAATAATTCACGTAATATTATTTAACAAAAATTTTAGCATTAACCGCCTGTCTCTATTATATGCTGACAACGTTAGATATAAGCTAACTCCGTAACATTTTTTCACATTAAATATAGTAAAATTTAACAAAAATAAATTAGCATAACCTTACCTAAATATCCTAATCCCCACCAACGAATTATTGCAAACATAACAATGTTTTATTCAAACATTAATAACCATAAAAAAAATAAAAAGTTTTAAGCGGAACATAACATTAAAAACCAAGTCTATTGGAATAAAATATCATAGTTAAATGTAACTGTAATAGTTTACTGATTTTAAAATTGTAAATCAATAAAATATCAGTAAATAAAACCACCCGTCCCTCTACTCCCCCTCCTCTACCCACCCTTCCATGATCTTATGATCTTTCGATTTAAGTCATATTTCGAGTATCATTTTGGAATAAACATAACATATTTGTTAAATATAATATACTACTGTTACCCAACGAATATATGCGCCTTACGTAACAAAGTTTTTTTTACGTTTCGAGGGGCATTTTTTCAAATATTTTTAAAAAAAACGCTAACAATATCATAACCTAGAACTGAAGAAAATAATAATGTGCACGACCAAACCATAAACATACTTACTCTCGATATTAAACAGTCAACCATTAGCAAAGTTCCATCACCCTTTACAGACACGGCCAAAGTAACTAATCATTGCATACCAGAACGTAGCCTGTTCAACACTTTTCCAAAAAATATACTGTAACATATCATTGGAATTTTTACCTTTAACATAGTAATATTTAACCAAACATTTATCAATAACACTTACTCAATTATCATACAGAACCAAAACGAATTTATATGCTAATATTCACGGTAACATTAAATTTTCACCTCAATAAAGCTATACAACATCCACCATAACCTTAACTGAGAATACAATGTAAACGACAAATCTAACATACCTCCCACGTATTGAAATAATCAGCTAACAATCACAAAATTCCCTACTTATCAAAGGTAAAGTAGCTAAAAGGACATAGAAAAACCAAATGTATCCCCACTTTTCCAACATGATCAGCAACAGCTAAAGCCGTATTATCTAACAAATGCCCTTAAACTGAAAGTGACCAAGCTATTTCAAAGATTACCAGCATCATGGAACTTTATGAACGTACACTACATTCATCAAAGATGTGCACTCAATCGGACTATAACATCATTTTGAACTATCAGAATAAACGTAGACACTAGCAAAATTCTCGAGAGCAAACCTAACAATTACTCAGCAAAAAACTTTTAAACTCATGCTCAACAGTTTCTAACACATCTATTCATCACCGTTAACAACAAATAATTATCCTCTACTTGAAACTGTCATTTCTCTAACAAAACAGTTTTTAATTTTCACATTGTCATAGTAATAATTTAACAAAAACGATAAACTCAGAAGATTAAGCATAGTCTAAACATATACTAACACTTAACAAGGTGCGAACACACCTATAAAACAATTTTAAAGGATACTAAACATCAGGATCCCTCACCGCACACCTAAGACCCATTAACATTTGGACCTATGAATTAAGTTCTCAACCTACCCCTCATCATACAGCAAAACGAAACCTATACTGGCTTTTCAATCATATCATCAGCAGATTAAGCATCATTATCTAGCAAAATTCCTTAACAAAGGTACCAAACTACAACCCCACCGATCACCACCCATCTGGAACTTACTCAATGAAACACATTCATCAACAGTGAGTCTTGCATATCAAAGTTATACATCATCCCTTGAACTAAATGAATAAGCGTGGACATTAACAAATTCTCTGTCAAACATCATAAAATAACCTATCGATCATTACAGATCAACGAATAAGCGGTAACATGATATCTCCTGAACTAAAAACATATAAAGCTACAGCATACGTGGCATACATTAAGCGTGAATAAACTGTAGACATTAACAAAGTATATAACAATCTCAGCATTACTATAGATAAAAACTGATAGGTTTTGTCAACAAGCGCATCATACAGAGGCGAATTTGGCAAGAAACTGTAAGCACTACGTAGATTATCACCCCAGAGAGAGCCAATGAAAGATCCATCTAGGGGTACCCCGACAGGGGGATGTAAGCTGTTACATAAGGGCACTGCCCTTTGGGCTGTGCCCTTATAAAATTACACACTTTCTTAAAATTTAAATTTTATTGTTATAACAAAACATAAAAACTATTCACACACACACAACACATACATATTATATATATATATTATTATATAAATAATTCTATAATATATTATATATATTACATATATATATATATATATATATCTAATTCCTAATACTCACTAATTTTTTGACTTATATCACCTAATATATATATAAGTATATATAGATATATATATATATTATATATATATATATATATTTATATTATTTTTAAAAAATTAAAAATATTTCAGCATTTATTCTCACTAGCTTTCGCCGGCGTCCAGCACGGCCTCTTTAGGTGAGCTTCAAACAAAACGAAGACTTCTACGTTGATGGGACTCCAGAGATGATCCTATTTATTGACTGGCTATGGTTCGTTGTTTATTTAGCTGATATTTATCGATCTTTTTGTAAAATCTATATATCCCTCATTATTAAATTCTGTGCTACAATCCTATGATTTACTTTCTCCTGCTGTATATAGAAAAAGCATATCAGACAAATTTCTTAATGAAATAGGATTTAATTGAGTTCATTTCTAGATTTCCTTCATCACTCGTGTCAAGCGTTCATTAATCTATTATTTTTTTATGGTTTAAATACAACATAAAATAAATCATAGTCCCGAATTTCAACATGTCGAAATTAAATCGTAATCTGTCGCAATAATTACGTTCTATCATAAATCCAACCGTTATAACCTATATATACTATTACTTTGACAGACCATCATGACACGGGACTCCCAACCAAACTCTGATATATTTGCCCGTTGTCTTATTTGGTGGCATTTTCTAAAATTTATTTTATGAGTACGTATTTTTCATTTACTTTGTATTTGAAGACTCACCAGAAGAGGACCGGTGCTGGAAGCCGTCGAAAGCTAGTGTCAACCAATATATATACAATATTGTTAATTTTTTTAAATAAATATTATCACATTTAAATTTACTAAAAAGATTTTTTATATTACAATAATATCTTCAAATTTATATTAATATATCAATATATACATTTTATAAAAAATAATTGAAGGTAGCAAAAAAATTTATATATATATATATATATATATATATATATATATATATATCAATTTAACATTTTAAAAAATAATTGAAGGTAGCAAAAAAACTTTCAATATGTAGGGGAAATCTTTTATTTCACCTTAAAAACCAAGTAAAATTTCTAATTTTAAGAAAGTGTAATTTTATGTAAAGGCAGTATATTGTCAGATAGGAATATATGAATTGTATTGATGGAAATCTTTATTTTGATTCCATAATATATTATATATATATATATATATATATATATATATCAGTATATACTTATATATATATATATATATCTATATATTATATACCTATATATAACATATATATACTATATATATATTTTCGGATAACGTAGCCTGCTTGTACTAAAGTATTACATATTTAACGGTTCAGGCTGCGAGCATATTATCCGCAATATGACTCCGGATCACTCCTTTGAAATAGTACAGAGCATAAACTATATACTATATATATATAAAGTATAGTATATAGCTATATATTTAATTATAATATATATATTAATAATATATATATTATATAATATATATAATATATTTTATATATATATATATAATGTTAAATATATATACCTTTATAATATAATATATATATATATAATATATAATACTATATATATCATATAATATGTATATATATATATATATATAATATATCATTCAATATAATAAGGAGGCCATGAAACTTCACAACACTACTAAAAAACTATTACTATCATACTCATATATAGTATATACTATTATATTAATATATAATAAATATATATACTATATATATACTATTATTTATATATATATATTATATATATATATATATAATATAATATAATATATAATATAATATATATACATATATAATAAATATTAATATATATAACTATATATATTATATATATATATATATAATATATATATATATATATATAATATAAATAATAACAATTACTAACGATAATATCTATAATATTTTAATCACTATATATACTAATTAATATTTAACTATATCTTAATATTATATCTAACTATATATATATGAGTATATATATTATATATTTAATAATATATATAGCCACCCTATATATATTTACGAACTATATATATAATATATTTAATAGAAAATTGAGTATAAGGATATATTATATATATATAATAATTATAAGTTCAATATAATATTATTATATTAATTATATATGATATTACACCTATATATATATTAATAATTCTGGACCGGAGTTATTTCTAAAAACAAATTAAAGCCATTTCTGTATGAACTTTTCTAACCCGGAATAATACGATTTCCTGGTCCTCGGTCTGTCTTTCGATTTTACATCTCATCTTCTATTTCACCATGGATACAACTATACATATTATATATATATAGAAAGTAATATAATATAATTATATAATATATATAGTATATGTATACCATATTGTTATTTATATTCTATTATTATTTATATATACTAGTATATATATATATACTAATATATATATATATATACTATATATGTGTGTGTGAGTTAGTGTGTGTGTGTTGTGTGTGTGTGGAAATGTGTGTATTATTAAGTAGATTTGAAAAAATACTTTAAATAATTAATTAAATAATACTTTTATATTTATTCTTTCCTTGCACCACATTTTATTTTATATTATTTATTTCATGTATTTTTGCATATGGTTTGTTTGTAGTAGGTTAATGAAACAATAGAAAATAAAATAGTGTAATGGAACGATAGTAAGAGAGTTATCCGCTAGAAGAACGGTGCATATATATATTAGTAAATATAATTATTATATATATATTATATATAATATATATATATTATATATTATATTATAATATATATATTATTACTATATGATATAATATCCACCATACTAAGTATATAAATATATATACCGTATATAGTTAATATAATATATATACTATAATATATATAATATATATATATATATATATACTATATATATATATATCAAATGGCGGCTCCGTATTCAAAATATCAATTGAGTAGGCCAAATCAAAAAATATCACAGGTATATATATATTATAATATATTATTTTATATATATATCTAAATATATATATATACTAATATATATATATATAATAATATATATAGTAATTATATAATTATATATAATATATATATATATTTTAATATATTATATATATATAATATATATATATATATAATATATATACACGCCTATATATATTACCCTATCATATATATACCTCATATATATATATACTACTATTATATATAATATATATATATATATATAATATTACTATATATATTATAATATAACCTAATATTATATATATAATATATATCAATATATATATATCATATATATATCTATAATCTATATATTATATATATAATAATATATATATAATATTATATATATATATATATATAGTCCTTCTATATTCATTATATATCTACTCATTCTATAATATTCTCCTATTCACTATATTATTTAATACTATATTTATATTACAGCCTATCTTACTTATCACTTATACTGTCTCACTACTTTCATATATTACCTACCTATATATACTATCATATTACTCATTCTATATACACTCATACCTTATAATAATCCTCACTCTATGTTACCTATATATATATCGAGAATTAATATTTCTCGTCACTCGATACCTTACATTCCCTATTTTATATAACGCCCAAGATCTAACTTTTCCTTTCCCTTTTGCTGATTTTTTTCCCTTAAATGACTGCTTACTAGATGTCCGGTCCGGCATATATAAGAGCTTGAGCTAGGCTTACAGAAATACCAGAATTATCCTTTTCTGACTCAGAGAAGTAACAGGTGCCACTTTGACCGCTATATTAACAAACGAGAGATTCGTGAGTTGATAATTTACGTCGGAACTTCAAACGGAGAGACCTACTACACGATCAATGAACACTCAATAATAGACTATATATTATACTATAATAAGGTACTGTGAGCGACCACTATATAGTATACGTAACATATATATATATATATAATCTATAATATTTATATATAGTATAATAGATATAAATACTATCTATATATATATTATATATGGTATGATATATATTAAAAATATATAACACAGTATATTATATATAATATATAATATAATATAGATATACGATAATATACATAATAGTATATATACTATATAATAATAAATCATATATACTATACCTACTAGTCTAGCTATACGTATTGTCTATATACCTATTACTATACCTATAAAGAATAATATTATATACTATAGGTATATAGTATACTTATATATAAATATACTCATATATATAACTATATATATATATTAATATATATATATCTATAAAGTATATATTATATAATATAATATATATATAATATTTATATATAAATAATATATATAATATTATATCTATATATATATATAACTTTAGATATATACAGTATGTTACTATACTAATATATACTATAATAATATATATATATATTATATATATATATAGTATATTATATAATATTATACTCATATGCGCTGACTTTAATTATTTTTTGCGGTACAATTAAGACAAGTAAGCGTTACCATACTCTGTTCCCCAGAAGACCCTTTAAAAGCCGCACTAAGCAGCTACCTATATGTATCATAGGAAACTAAATATATATACTATAAAATTCTATACTATATCACTCTCATATATATTATATTACACCCTCCTGATTAAACTATACTATATATAGAATAGTATATATATATATTATATATATATATATATATATATTAATATGAAAAGCGATGCTTAATCTGGAAATAGTTCTAAACAACAGGATATCATTTAAATTAAATTATATTTATTTCATATAAAAATCCCAATGTTGAAACGGTAAAACCCACTGGGAATACCGTGAGAAAATTCATTAATACTTGTGGAGAATATTTATCTTCACCCGAAAATTCCCATTGCTCAATCAGTTTTTCATAAACAAATTTCTTTTATAAAATTATTAATTTGATTTCCTATTTCACAAAGTATTTCTTAAGATCACCCAAACAGGAATATCATTCTATGGGCCCCAATCCCAGATTGACAACCTTAAATTAGTATAAAAGACCGAGGACCGAAGCTAAGAGCTCACTTCTCTCGCTGCTCAAAACATGTAACCATTTAAAAAGAAATAACGAATAAAATTCAAAAATTAGTTACTTTATTTTTAAACATTTAAAACATGAAAAAAAAACGAAATAATTTTTTAAAGTATTCTTTTTTGTAGTGCACACATTTAGAAAAAAAAATTCGATTCAAAATTCGTATATAAATTTTTCAAAAGAACCGCTAGAAAGAAGACTCACGATGCTTCTCGAAACTTTAAAAACTGAAAAGCTAAAATTCAAAAATTTCCAGTTTGAATATCCCATAAATATTATTAAAAAACTATTATTATGTTGGATCTCACCTAACATGATTGGATATATTTAAATATTATTGAAATATGTTGCATCTAGATATATAAATATTGAATATTAATCTTATTTATAGATAATATCTATAAATAAATATTTGCTAAATAAATATATATATAATATAAATTAAATTTGCCTTAAGAGGTTCAATTTACCATTTTATACCTAATATACCATCAAGTGGAAAAGGTCCAAGCTGAAAATAAAATTGTTCAGATGAATAAAAGAATACTCCATTAATACATTTATTAGTGTTGTATAGACATACAATTACAATTATTAACTGAAAACTTTGTTTTTACTATAGCATTAACAATAAATCAATTTTATGGCAAACTAGTTTTCAAATTTTATTTTTCAATCAAATTTTACTTGATCTATTTGATAAAAGCAGACTTTAAATTTTATTGAGTTCACTTTCAATCAAATTTTATTTTGTTTACAAAATCTCAACATAATTTTGTAACTAATATGCATTAAAATTTTTGAAATTTTATTTTTTCATTTAATTTTATATAAAATAAATCGAATCCCGATACACTGTTCTCGAAAGTATTTAAACCAAAGATAATGTGGAATTTGAAAGTTCATTTTCAATGAAGTATATTGGAACTCGGTAACTAAGTTTAATAAATAATAATAATAATTAATAATTAATAATAATATTAATAATAATAATAATAATTAATCCACACTATAATAAAATAATAATTTAATAATAATAATAATAATACATTAATAATAATAATAATAATAATTAACAAGTAATTATTATTAATTAATAAAAAACGACACTTCGCTGAATACAGCAGATATTTATATTTCAATTGACAATTGTCAATTATAGTATAAAAAAAACAAAGCAAAATTTTATCTATATATAGATATGTGCGTCCACTGGGTAACGGAATATATACTATACATAAACATACCTCGCGAGCCGCCGGTGTATTATTATAGTAGGTATATAGTATAATTGTATATATATATACTATATTTTGAGGTGATATATAGGGTATATATAATAAGTATGATAATATATATATATATATAGATTATATTATTACTATAATATAATATATATATATATAATATAAATAATATATTATTTATTATATATAAGTTTACCAAATATAAATACACATATATTGTTTTCTTTTATATAAAAATTTATAATTTACAAAATTTAATAAGAATTTATTGTTTAAATATATATATATACCGATATTAAAATTATAGAAGCTTCTTAGTATACTATCTACTTTGGATTACAAATTCTTAGAACTTTAACTACTTCCTATAGAAATATTCAATTATTTTGTTGAATTCAATGAATTAAACTCATGAAACGTGTTATTATTTAATTGTAATCAGCTTAAACGAACCTCCTCTGTAGTGGTTCTTTAGTGATTTCATAATAGTTTGTTATTTTTCATTCTGTTATGTCTCTTTTCAAAAAATTCTCTTTGAAAATAATGTTGACGTTGGGTTTTGAGATTAAGTTATGTAAGTTTCAAAATACTCTAAATATAATTTTCAATAGCCTCTTTAAATTTGTACATTTTTAATTAATTGATATTTTATTAATTTAAATATAAATAACAAATATTAATAAAAATCTGAAATTTAACTTTTCTTTATAAACATTTGCAAGTCATTTCCTATATAAATACTGATAAATTTATAAAAAGACAAACTAGTTCATTGAAATAATAGAGTAAAACGAAAATGAGAATTGTGATTGTTAGACCACAAGAAAATAAGATAAATATGACAATTAGCGAATAAATTTTAATAAATTAATTATATGATTAATTTTATGGATTCTTATTCAAAAACAAACCTCATGAAAGTAAGGGAGTCAAATGATCGAGAAGCAATCACTGCTTATGACCGATGAAGAGGAATCTGGAATAGTTATCTTTCATTTTTTTCATTAAAAAAGAGAGGTGCGACCGGTTAATGAACTATCGCTATTAGAAAATGCGGCTGACTCAAGGGCTAAATATACCTCTGAATCCAAAAAAGTACTAATATAGAAACATTAATCAAAAATAACTACCACGCAGGAATATAGACACACATTTAACGTCATAGATAGAGTTATATAAATGAGATAAGTTATACAATACTATAAAATAATATATATACCATCAGCCTGTATGTAACATTCATAGCAACAAGACTTACATCAGATCACACACTATTTAAGCATTAAATTCAGAAAAGAAACATATCTAAAATAATAATTAAAAGTAAGTGTGATTTCAACGTACAGAAATGACGTGCCAAAATATTTAATAATATGAAAACTTATTTATAATTATAGTACCTATACATCACAGGTGAAGCTTCAACATTACAAAGTAATCACAACCGTTATCTGACCTCTCAATATAGAGACATCTTCCGATTAAGAGATCTTGGGTATAAGTACCAGACCGTAAGATATATGACCAATGTGACAGACTAGTACGTCACGGAAAAGGATGACTATATAGTAGAATAACTATACTGTTATGAAAAAAATCAAAATAAAATCTGAAAAGAAAATTAGGAATCAAAAATTTTGATCACAAAAATGAGATTGCCAAAAAATTTTTTACGCTCTGGAGGCTTATACAGACAAATAATCGCCCGGAATAAAGTCATATAATTCATTTTCTCAATGAATTCGAGCTGAATACACCCTTTCTCACCTCTACATGAATAAAGATTAAACACAGAAACCAGAGACTAAACAACATTTTAATTTACCATTCCAAAACAGGCACAGGGTCACACATTCAAAAATGTAGTATCACGAACTTGGAAAATTGCCACAGCAATAAAGATCAAAGTAGAGAGTCTAGCTTGTATTCATTCATCATCTCAATTTTAATATCGTATACTCATATAAACCCTATCCATAACCACCACACCAAAGTGATACTTGATACAGAAGTCACAAGCGAAGTAAAGTAATAGATACCAATTGTTAATATAAAAATTAATATATATATAAATTTATAAATATATATAATAGGCAACATCGATCGAACGTTGGCATTTTTATATATACACTTAAAGGATTATTAATAATATAATATATCAAATATAGGGAAATGCTTAATTATAAAAGCTAATTTACATGTAACTTACTAGGAATCGATATAGGTAAGGTAACCGTATAGAAAACTCTGATTATATATATACCCTACATTAAACTATATAAGTATCTTTTTCAGAAATAGTTATTCACACAATTACTTCGTTTACGGAAGTCATTAAAGTGGTAAGAAGTTATCCAAGTGCAGTAATCCTCTCTATTCTTCATAAAAAATATCCACTCATTAGAAGCGAAATTTTTAAAAAATCAGAAAATTTTTGGTGGAATGAAAGAGATGCCTCTGGCAGAATAAAGTCGAGCAATAGTCAAATTCTCAAACTTGTTGTAAAAAATTGGAATCACTCACATCAGAGAACAAAATAACAAAGAAAATTATTGTAATCTTTATTAAAATTTTTTTTTTATAAACTTTCTAAATACAGAAAGCACAATTCAAATACAAGACACTTCATTTACAAGCACGTATGTAAAAACGCTTAATACGCTTAAAGTATCACATTTCACTTGTATTCTTAAAAACACGAAGCATTTATAAAGAAAATTTTAAATCTTTTATAAAACTTTCTCTTCATATTGACTAAAAAGAAAACCACTTTCTAAGAAATCCCTTAAAAATTGCATATAGTAAAAACGCAAACTACATTTAAT
>JABUQX010089013.1:32500-40535 GCA_015478945.1 Trachelipus rathkii | reverse complement strand
GGCTAGGTGTAGGCTAGGTGTGTGTGTGTGTGTGTGTGTGTGTGTGTGCGCGCGCGCGCGTGTGTAGATGTGACCGAAATATCAAAAAAATAGGGCTAAGCCCCTAAAAGGGTGGCCAAAAAAATTAGGGTGCGCCAAAATTGACCCATGGATGACCAAAGTTTGCTCGAAAAAAATTAGGGTGGGACACGTACAACGGTTGCTTACGCAACCGTTGGCGCAACCCTTCTTCGAAGGGTTGCAAAAATTAGGGTTGCCGAAAAAATTAGGGTTGCCAAAAAATAAGGGTCGGCCAAAAATTAGGGTGGGCCAGAAAATTTGGATTGCCCAAAAAGGTCAAGGCAAAAAAGGTCAGGTCAAAAAAGGTCGCGGTCAAGGTCAAGGTACGCCTAGCGCTATGCGCCTATATTTAGTCCGGAATCCCCCTCCTACTACTTAGGAGCGAACAATACCACTATGAGGATCAAACAACTGGGGTGGAGTGAAGAAATTCTGAAGGAGATCAGAGAACCCAACTCTTAGAAACTTGCTTAGAAAAAGAAGAAGTAATGCGGTCCTTCAAATTAAGGTCATGAGAAAAAGAAACAGCAAGAATATTAAGGATAGACAAAGGTATGAGTTGTGTGTTTTCGAAGATGTTAGTTTGTTGGAAGATTATGTAGAGTAGAAAGATTAAGGCACTGAAAATAGGAAAAAAAAATTTCTCAATACCCCAGTTAGAAATTCGAAAACATCAGAGGTTAATTGCTCCAAAGCCGCCCTTCTAGTGTGAACTATCATTATTGGGAGGAACATCTATCGAAAATAAAGAAAGCAATGAAATGTGGAAGTGTCAGCATAGGTGTGTATAGGTTATGAAGTAATGAAAAGTAGAAAGAGAGTTGGGGATAGAACAGAACTCTGAGGAACACCACTATTTATAGATTTGAAAGATGAAGGGTGGCCGTCTACAATAGCTGCTATAGAATGACCGGAAAGGATATCAGAGTGAAGGTTAGAGGAAAAAAGATAGAGACCGAAAAGAAAGTATAGAAATCAAAGTTTTGTGCCATGCTATATCGAAAACTTTCGATATGTCCAGCGCCAAAGTTGAAGATTCACTGAAATACCGAAAAGAAGTGGATCAAGAATCAGAAAGAGAAAGATTACCAATAGAGAGTTCTTACAAAAGTCATAATGGTGATGAAAGATAAGATTAAAAGAAATGAGATGTTTCCAAATCTTCCTTTTAATTATAAATTCGAAAACTTTCGAAAGAACCAAAGCTAAAGTTATAGGGTGATTATTGGAGTGCTGAGAGAGGTGTTCTTTATTCGGCACAGGCTGAATGAGAGGGAAGGTCGGTAAGGAGGGAAGGTCGAAGTAGAAAGACAGAGGCGGAATAGTTTACCAAGACAGGATGCAATCTTTCAAACACAAGATTTGAGAACCACAGAAAGAATACCATCAGGGTAGTAACTTTATTATCTTTGGAATCAGTTATCAATGCACAAAATATTGTAGACTCATCAATTTTTAAAAAATAAATAAAAATTAGCCTCTGGTTTACGATGGATATGAGAGTGGCATTCATAATTGCTTCTTTTGCATCTTTTAAAGCTTTTTCGGTTTGATTATTCCAGCTTAATTATTTTCTTGTTCTAATAAGGGCGTCCTTTTAAAATATTTGTAAACGGGTGGATTATTTTCTACGCACCGGCCGGATTTACTCCTAAGAATTTAACATACTTAGGAACGCACTCAAGTGTTTAAAATTATTAGGTTTAGCAACATTTAATATAGCATGCCCTCTTATCTTTATTCGGTAAAATTCCTGTTTCGCTTATATTGATTTTCGGAAAATTAATTTCTTTCACACTAGGTAGTAAATATTTTTGCGCATTTAGGAAGATATTCATATATTGCAATATTTTAAAAACCTGTTCTATTAATATATTCATAAAGCTCTGACAAGCACAGGCACTACTTTTACATTCCTGTATAAACCAGTTAAGTGAAAAGACTCCAATGGACACGTTATTGTAAAATATTTTTGACTTTTTTTATCAGCAGGCATATATAATAAGCTTGGATAAAATCTAGTTTGCTAAATATTTTACTTTCCTGTAATTGAAATTTGTCATTTAAACGAGGTAATGTGAATGCATATGTGGCTGCTAGATCGTTAAGACGTCTTAAGTCGCAAACTATATGTTCATGATTATTACTTTTAGGTAAAATAGAAATTGGAAAAGCTCATTCAGAAATTGTACAGCGATTTATTTTAGCTTCAAACAATCTGATTATTTTCTGATTTTAGTGCGTTCATGTAATAAAGGTGGAATTTGCCTACCAGATAGGTTTACTGTAGGGCCAGAAATATTTACTTTATATGGGAAATTTTCGGATAAATCTGTGAGTGTATTTCTGGATAATGGACAGCCATCATCATTCTGAGACTCAAACTTTTTCGAAAACTCTTCCGTATTTCGACAACACAGATTAGGAGTAGTGAGGTCACCAGTCTCGCACACATATGCCTCATTTTTTTTTTACTTTTTCTCTATTTTTATTGAAAATGTAATTTCATTTTAGTAATTGTTTTTCTTTTAATTTAAGTTGAGGATTTTTGAATGGGTTCAAAAATAAATTTTAAAAACTATTAATAAAAACATTGATATCAGAATTAGAGCAAGAAGGGAGATTGTTAACAAAAAGGGAGAATAAACACAGTGTTGCGGAAAATATGTCAATCGTTATTTAAATCTACGAGTACATCACTATTGTTAATATTTGTACATAGTTTAGAAACTTGATTTTGTAATAAATCATGCTTAAAATCAATTAACACCCGTTTTTTCAAAAATGGCAAACCTAAGATATTTATTTTTAAATCAGTAATGTACATTTGTACAGAGATATTATTGTTTTTTAGGCCGGTTTCTACAGAAATATTTCTCGTATCATTTACATTTATTCTAGTTTCATTGGCTACTTTTAAAAGCTTATTACAAATTTTTGTTTTTCAAATTCATCATCATTTAAAGTGGAACTACTATCAAGTATAAATATTTTATTGGTATTCCTATCTAATAATTTAGGTCGGTTTCGTTTTTGTTTTTGTGCTTACGAAACGTAAGAAATGCTCGAGTTTGCGTTCGATTTTATCAAACTTTGCGCAAAATCGTAAAAAATGCTCACCAAACGTAAGGAATTTCCTTAATTCTGTAAGGTTGTTATTACCCCTGCTTGCCAAATTTAGCACGTTCTTACGAAAAAATCTAAACAAACAAGATGGCGGAGTCTTACGCCCGTTTGAATTGATGAATGTGTCATTCAATAAAATTAGCTTTAAATCTAATTTCTTCCAAATCGATAAACTCCATCACAAAAGTTGATCAATTATTTGCAATATAAACCATGTTATTTTTTTTACATATGTTTATTCCAAAACCACGTGCTCTATCACAACAGCTGATTCTAATTGTTTGCAATCAAATATAACTTTGATGAGATATCGCGGTCGTTTATGCGTGAAATTCGTGCTAAAACTGGGTAAGCATTTCTTATCGAGAGTAAGCACAAATGACAAAAACGAAAAAGGTCTTAATCAGCCTTTTATTCAAAGAATTTCGTTTATCGGCTGAGCATGCCTCTTCTCCATGACAACAACACAAAATTCAGAGTTGTCTATTCGTAAATTTTCAGAGGTAGAAAGTGGTGCTCCACCATAGAAATTATTTGAACAAAAAGAAGACTCTTTGTTAAAATCTTTTCCCACATGTATATCAACACTAATGTATATATTTTTTTCTTTTTCAGGTATTTTTTGAAGTCTCAGGATCTTACATCCAGTATTTCTTAAAATTATTCCAAAGATTCTATGAGAATGGAGGATATTGTATTGATTATTATTTTTATTTTTTCAAAATTATTATATTATTATTATTGTAATTTATATATTATTATTATTATTATTATATTATTATTATTATTATTATTATTTATTATATTTTATTATTATCATTCTTATATTTATTATTATTATTATATTAAATATTAGTATTATTCAATTATCATATCATTATCATTATCATTATCATTATCATTATCATTATCATTATCATTATTACTTTTCATACTAATTTCATAATAATTCTTAAAATCATTAATAGTTTTTCTCACCATTACTAAAAGAAACTTTAAATTTATGCAAATTTACCGAACCCGCGTGGTGGGAATCGGGTAGACTCAGGCATTTCAGTTGAAATTGAGGGATTTTGCCTGACTTGCATGGTTGGAGTTTGGGGAAAAGATTAGGGAATTCATCGGACAAAACTCTCCTTGACAATTCCATGACCGATGGAGAAATTTCTGATGATAATAACAAATATCTGCCACTGCTGTTAAGTCTGTTTTCTTAGTTAATCTGCTCTTGACGAAGTTTGGCTTTTGGCCATTTCTGCTGTTTTTAGCAAGATCTTTCATCTGAGTTAAAATTTCTTACTGTATTTTAAACAAGCGTTCATTGTTCCTCTCTTAAGAAAAATTCATTTTTTTTTTGAAGTACGGACAGATCGATTTTCGTCTTCAGGGATATCATTTACTTTTTTCCACATTTCCTTTTCTCTTTGGAAGGGTAATAAAAATTACTGCGATAGTAAAAGTTTATGTATAAATTATTATCAGTTAGTCTCAGAATCTTTTCAATGTTATTGTCTCTTGTATAAGACATTAAACTCATCTGGATGGCCGAATTGAACTCTGACAAGAGCAATTTTGGGACAAATTTGGCATCATTTTGCACCAAATGGTCAACGATTTTAGGGCCAAGAACACTTTTCAGTCTTTTTAAATAGGCACCTAGCATTTCCTCTTTCCTCATTTATTTGCGGAAGATTTTTCTTATACGATTTCTTAAAGCTGGATTATAGGTTTCTTCAATGGTATCAATCAACACTTGATAACTATTTTCTTGTAATAGAAATTTGAAAGTATTTACTATTTTATTAAATGATAATACAGAAGACAATAATCTCACTCTCTTTTAAATCCGTCTTATGATTCAGTTTGAATATAGTAGTCATAGCATATAGCCACTTCAAAGCATTAAATTTACCAAAAATAAGGATAGCAGACAAAGAAAGGTTGTTGCCTTTTATTCTTTTTTGTCTTGGTGGAGTACGAGAAAGGCAATATTTGTTTGTTTTTGAAGTTGTAGGTATTGGGATGGCACTTCATCTTCAGTAAGATATGAAGAAGGCTAGGAGTCACTTAGTGGGGGAGTAGATGTCTTTTTGATGGGTGGCGAATTTCTAATGATTCTTGCTGGGGCTATGGAGGAAGTACCTTTCCCTTCTGTACTGTGGATTTTTTTTTCTTGAAAAAGGTATTGGAGTTGAGTTTTAAATCTTTTTAGATATTTTTAGTTCGAGGAAAAGAAAGTGAGAGTATAGGTTTCATAGAGTGGGAGATATTAAAATATGAAAAGCACAACTGTTCTTAAAGTGATTGCGACTTGAAACCTTTCTTCACGCTTTACGCAATCAATTTTTTTTTTTTTTTTTTTTTTTTTTTTTTTTTTTTTTTTTTTTTTTTTTTTTTTTTTTGTAAAATAGATTCACTGTTTTTGTTGCACTTTCCCTTTTTGCTCTTTTTATATTACTATTCTTCACTGTTAATTGTATCATAATAAGTTCGGGTCACTCTTCGGGATCAACAGTTTATGTATGGAGGTAAAAGAAGATTATTCTCTTACAACCCTAACAGGGGAATTAATAAAAATTAAATAATTGTTTTTTCTTTATTTTGCAACATCAATGATATGAATTAGAACTTTGATTAAATGTTTAGCTCTAATGAATAATAAATAACCAGTCACATGTATTTATATTTTTAATTCAGAAATATTCAATTAATATATAATAATTTAAATTGAACTGGCTTTATAATTAAAATTAATTTTATTAACGTGTGCTTTTTCTTATTTCTTGACACTTTCTGACACCTACTTTCTTCTCGGCAAGGCACTACCTCGGGTCAATGAAGCTACCAAACTTTCTTATTGGTCTGCTCAATTTAGGCTAAGCTTCATGACGCCATTTCTAGGTTACAAAATAATAATATGAATAACAGAAATACTTTCATATTTATTAGGTATACATGAATAACTAATAGGTGTACATGTATACTATATAAGAAACGATCTTAAGATAGTTTCATATATTATATATAATATATATATTATATATATATATATATATATATATATTATATATATATAGATATATATTATAGATATATAATTATATATATATATATATATATATTAATATATATGGCTATTCAGTAATCTTTTACCGAAAAAGTATATTACTGAAATTCTTGTATTTTTATCCATTTTTTAAGGTTTCTTTTAACAATAAGCATAAAGTTAAACTTGCCAAGTTTTTTTTTCCTCCAACCAATATGAATAAAGATTAAAGTTGCCAAGTAATTATTTTAAATCTATAATACCTAACGCAACTTAAATAATCTTACTTACGCATTTTTTTTTTACAGTAACACCACCGCTCACGGGCGGAGCCCTATTTACTTGGAGGGGGTGTGCTCAATTTCTGGCCTGAGCAAGACGGAGTCAAGAAAGAAAGCTCAACACTCACAACCAGTGACGAACCTGGATCTCTCGCTTAGTTGGGCGAGTGCTTTCCACTAGCTACGACATTATTGGGTGTTTTGAATCCATTTCCTTCTTAAACTATCGCAAAGAATCATCATACGAGCCGACTGCGCCGAATATCCATTCTTCATATGATCTTGTATGTAGCTTTATCCAAACTTCACTGGCCAAAATTACCTGATGAATTTTTACATTATTTTTCAAAGTTTAAAATAATTCAAAAGAACGAAGTTGAAAATTTTGCAGCTCGAAAACTAAAATTTTAACGAAATATAAAATGTTTCTTTCACTATAGTTTTATAAGCAAATTTATTAATTTGTTAAATTTTTTATTTCAATAGTAATCTGGCCAGGACCACTGTCAAAAAATTCTCATTTTCTGTTCCTGTGTGTCAGTAGAATTGGTGGTTAGACAGGAGAGGCAAATAGAATACATTGCCAAATACTTAGGATATGAAGAGCAACCAGTTACGAACATATATCATTATTAACTTACATCTTTGCTTACTATTATTTACGCCTAGTAACCTTCTTAAATATATAAATTATTACAATTTTCTTGCAGTAAATGAAAATTTTGTTTTTCCTCTCCATTGAAATTTTTCTTCTTTTCCCACAAAAATTTGCAGGAAAAAAGATCAAACTGAAATGTCATATATATATTATATATATATATATATATATATAATATTGAATATATATATATTATATATTATATATATAATATATATATATATATTATATATTATATTATATATATATATAATATATTATACATATATATATATATATATATATATATATATATATATATAGGGATGTACTTGCTAAGTTGGTGGCTTCTTTTGAAAGCAAGCACCCTATATAAGAGGATGGTAATTTAGAAATCCATATTTGAGTTGATGCTTTTATTTAACATAAAACGAGATATTCAATAAAAGTAATGAAATAAAAGTCCCTTCTGTTGAAGATACCTCTCTTCGTAGGCGAAGTGGTAGTCACAGCCTTTTCCACCCTATTTTGTGCGAGGATGTGTTTGTGAGAATTTCGAGTCGCAGCCTTTTCCTGAAGTTTATCGCTCTTGCGGGAGAAGATTTCTGGAGAGAGTATCTTGAGGTGAGATGTTCTTTTGGTTCTTATAATTTGTTCTGACTTTATCTGACTCGAAGGAGCATCTCAAAAGACGGAGTTTATATAATTTTCACTGTGACTTATGCTAAAAAATTTTGCTCGCGCAAATCTTAGCATAAGTACGAACATTAAATTAAAAAATTTTTACAAAGTTAATGGAGTGCTACATTACTTCCCGCCTAAACACGGAGTGAGAAAGTATGTTTATAATAATTATACAAGAAATATAACTTAAAAAGTTGAAAG